>PVHY01019855.1:0-26645 GCA_004024945.1 Uropsilus gracilis | reverse complement strand
CTAGGCCTCTTCCTCCTCCCAGAATGAAGGATTCAATTCAATAAGCAGGTTTGGGGTGCTTTCTCTGTCAAGTTCATAGGCACATGTGGTAGGCTCCTGGAACCCCAAGTTCTTACTGCAGATGTCTGGGGTTCCCTGAGCTAGAGATGTGACTGAAACAGCATTGACCAAAGAACATTCCCCTGGACACTAATCCCTAGAAAAGCTTTATAAAAAATAGAGCTTTGTACTCAAAAGAGCTGGGAAAATGCTACTTGTTTCTGTTTCTAGGATCATAGCTTACATTAGCACAGACGAGAACCTGGGTGATTCTGAAGCATAAAAGCCTGGTTTCATTTTCTCACTGGCTTTGAGGTTTATTTAACTTACAGTCCTTTTCTTTCCTGTAGGATGTCCGTGAATATTTCTCAGAATTAGTGTCTCCCTGAACAAGATACTGGCCAGTGAGCTGGAAGTGCAACCGTATCATCCAATCTGTTTTCCACCAGCTAGTTGATAAAATGGATCCAGCATCCTGAGGCCCATGGGCATACACAGCTCTTGGCATGTGGCCAGCCCAAACCGAGATGTGGTGTGAGTCTAAAATACACATCAGTGTTGTATGAAAGGAGAGAAGGTTAGCACTCCCCTTGACAAGGATGGAAGAGGCTTCGGCCTGCAACACACATATGGTTAAGGCATTGCCACCTACTTCGTGGCAGCTAACCATTGTTTTGTGCTCGGATGTTTACTGCAGCACTATTTATAATTGCAAGAACTTGGAAGCAACCTAAATGTCCCCAAACAGAGGACTAGATGAAAAAGATGTGGTATATATACACAATGGAGTATTACTCATCAATTAAAATTGACAAATTTGATGATTTTATGATAACATGGATGTACTTAGAAGAAATCATATTAGCAGAAAGAAGTCAAAAAGAAAAAGACAGAAACCAAATGGTTTCACTAATACATAGGATATAGGGAAAAAATAAGCAAAAGCTATGAGGAAAAGTCAAAACAAGCTAACCACCAAATTGGAGCACACAACTTTGGGCAGGGGGGGAAAGGGGGGAATGGTGGGAAGGGGGGGGTGAATCCCTGGGATTACAAAGATGTGAAATTTATATATAAATAAATTTTTTAAAAAGACTTCCATTATTAATGTTGCATATTAAGTCATACTGATCAAATTATCAGATGCTCCAATGATGAGATCCAATACCAATACAGAAATAAATAAAATAAAATAAATAAAATAAAATACACACCAGCTGGGCGTGGTGGCTCGTGCCTATAACCCAAGCACTAGGAGGCAAGAGGACAGAGATTGCTCGAGTTCATGGGTTCGGGACTACCCTGGACAACATAATGAGACCTGGTCTAGGAAAAGCAGCCGGGCGCAGTGGCAGGCACCTGTAATCCCAGCTACCTGGGAGGCTGAGGCTGGGGATCGCTTGAGTCTGCAGGATTGGGACTAGCCCTAGTGACACAGTGAGACCCAGTCTCAAAAAATAAAATAAAATACACACCAGATTTTGAAGTCTTAGTACAAAAAAAAATTAATAATGCTTATATTGATTACATGTTGAGATAACACTAGTTTCATATATTGGGTTAAAATATATTATTAAAATTTGCTTCATCTATTTCTTTTATGCTTCTTGAAATGCGGCTCCTAAAAGGTTTCTAAGTATGCCTGTGGCACACGTCGAATTCCATCAGCAAGTATGGCTCTAACATTCCTTGGTAGTTGTGAAAACTCTTGCATACATGGGGCATGTAGCAGGGGGTGACCCAGGGAAGGAAGTACAGGAGAGCTGTGGGGATTCACTGGGGCAGGGAGGTAGCTTAAGAGAGGGTGGTCAGGAAGTGATGACTAAGCTGAGACCTGAAAGATGAGAAGGAGTTAGCCAGGGGAAGAGAGAGAATAGCATGTGCCAAGGTTATGAAGGGAAAGAGGACCCGTGAGTATACCAGAAGCTTGGGCGACACTGAATAGGTAATGACCTCTCTAGCACAGGAGAGGTCAGTAAAGGCCAACATGTCCAGATTCTGGTAAGCACTGGCTAGGGGTTCCTCTTGAGGCCATTGAGAAAGCACTGAAGTATGTGAGACTAGGCAAATTTGCATTTTAGAAAGATTACCGTCATTTAGATGGGGCAGAGGTGAGTACAGAGATAAATTGGAGGTAGAGTGGCCGATTTAGAGGCTATTGGAACCATCTGGGAGTGGGATGATATAGGTATGGACTATGCTCTAAACCTTGGTATTAAGGAAATCCTTCAGTGTTTGGAAAAGTAAGTCAGAGATGGTCCAGGCTACTACTTGGCGATGGGATAATGGAGAGGGTGAAGCCAAGGTTGAAAGGTTGAAATCCTGGTTTTTTTTAGAGACTAAGTCTTCCTATGTTGCCCAGGGTACCCCGGACTCAAGCAATCCCAGCCTCAGCCTCCTAGGTAGCTGGGATTCTAGGTGCACGCCATCCTGCCCGGCTATTTTTTGAGACTTAGGTCTTGCTATGTTGCTCCAGGTGGGTCTCGAACCCGCGGACTCAGGCAATTCTCAGTCTCAGCCTCCCATCCTAGGCTGGGATTAAAGACATGCACCACAGCTCCCAGCTTTGAAATCCTGGCTTCTGAGTAGTGAGGCTATGATGGACAAGCCACAGTTGTGGAAGACAAAGATGATGAGTTTCAAATCATTCAACTTGAATTTGAGAAAACAGACAAATAAGGATGCCAAGATGCAAGCACACCACTATGAGCAGGAGGGAAAGAAAGGGGGAGGGGGGGCAAATCCTTGCGATTACAATGTTGTGGAATTTATATCTAAATAAATTAAAAATAAAATTAAAAAAAAAAGATGCCAAGATGTGATGGATACCCAAAGCTGGAGCTCAAAAGAGTTATGGGTAGAATAGAATCAGCAAGAAACACCCCCCTGTGGACCCCCAGGTTCCTTATCTGCAACATGGAGATGTGATGTTTCCCTAGTTAGCATGACAATGAAATGATGTAACATATTGAATGTGCCTGACTCCATGAAGCCACACAGTAGGCGCTTTGCTTTTAAATACTAGTTCTTTGTCTCAGAGGGTCTGTCATCCCCAAGTCTTGCATAGTCAAACCCACCAAGATCTTTGCAGCTACCATTTCCTCCTACAGGGACTTACATCTGCATTTCTGAAGCCTCCAGAGCAAGGATGGGTAGAAGTTTCTGGGAAGAGTTGAAGAGATGGGAGAGTGCAGGCAGCTCCCTGTGGGCCATCCCAAGGCATGAACACTTAGTCCTGTGCAGTGGACAAGACGGGACTGGGGCCGGGCACGGTGGCTCGTGCCTGTAAGCTTCAGCCTATGAAGCGGCCGGGGCTAGGGATCGTGGTTCGAGTCCCGCCTGGGGCCCGTAGTGAGACCTAGTTCCAAAAAATAGCTGGGCGTGGTGGTGTGCGCCTGTAATCCCAGCTACCTGGGAAGCTGAGGCTGGGGATTGCTTGAGTCTGTGGTACCCCCGGGCAGCGTGAGCTTGCGGTCCCACGGGCAAAAATTGCAAGACCTAGTCTCCAAAAAACAAACAAACAAAAAACAACAACAAAAAAAAGACTGGACTGGGAGGCAGCCTGACCCTGCCACTAGCAAAGCAATAAACCTCATCCAGTTAGAAGTCTGTTTCTCCACCGGGTCAAGGTGGGGCCTGCCAGCCCCTCCCTGGTTCTGTCCAGTGCTTCCTTTTACCCTCAGAAAGCCTCTTCCCTTCTCTTGACCTAAAGAAAACATCACTTCCTTGAAGACTTGGCTCCCTGTGGGGCTCCTGGAGGCTCCTGCCTGGGGAAAAGGCCAGAATCCTGACAAGATTAAGAAGAGGCTTTGGGAAATGGCCAGAGGGGAAAACAGGAAAGATGATGAGCCAAAGTCCCCTCCTCCTGGGAGCTGTTTATTCTAGTTTCCCCTCAGCTGAGTTTTCTGGACACACAGTGACCCTTGGCTTTGCATCCCCTGGCCAGCTGCTGGCCCCGTGGTGCCTCACACCTTGTGGTCACAGAGTTCACCGTTGGGCACTCCTGTGTCTCCTTAGCCAATTTCACCAAACTCCTGGAAAGCAAAAAGACACAGCTAATGAATGTCCTCACTGAGTGCCTACTGTGATCCATGGGGGAATAGTCCTCTGGTGAGGCTTCTCCAGCTCTCTGGGGTAAGCATTGGTCTTCCTTTTCCTGTCATGGCCCCGGAGGCTCAGAAAGGTGACCCAATGTGGCAGCTTTGGACCCAGAAACAGAGAGGGTACAGAGAGAAGGATGCCTAACCAGCCAAGAGCGTGTTCTTTGGAGACTGACAACCCTTGCTTCATCTGATTTGAGATGCTGCCACTTGCTGCCTATGGAATCTGGGCAAGTTGCTAGTGAGAGGCAGTCTGGGGGGGGTGGGGGTGGTGCAGAGCACTGCTCTGGAATCAAATGTCAGTTCCACCATCTGTTAGTTAGGTGACCTTGGGCAAGTTCCTTTGCCTCTCTACACTTCAGTTTCCACAGCTGTAAAACAAGACAATAATAGCTCCTACCGCATCCACTTGCTGCACGGATTAGACGTGATAATCCAGGCAGAACACTTAGCACCGTCTCTGGCCCTAGGGCCAGCTCCTGAAAGTCAGCTATGGCATGAATGCAGCTGCCACCTGTTGCCCTGCCTGT
Source organism: Uropsilus gracilis (assembly GCA_004024945.1). Taxonomy (NCBI): domain Eukaryota; kingdom Metazoa; phylum Chordata; class Mammalia; order Eulipotyphla; family Talpidae; genus Uropsilus; species Uropsilus gracilis. The sequence continues at coordinate 21,976 of PVHY01019855.1, read as the reverse complement.
CACCCGGTGGCTTGCTCAGCCCTTGGCCTGTGGTAGTGCTCAGTGGCTTTCTGACTGCAGGAGTTGGGAATTGACTCAGTGTTTCTGCAAACAGCTCTGAGAACGTGTGGGAGTAGGATTCTGAAGGAAGCTGTTTTTCCTGAGTTTCCCAACCAACCAGGAAGTGATTGCTTTTTTGCACGCGAATATGAACTTTGAAACACTTCCAGGCTGCCATCCCCCCTCACCCCCCCCCCCCACTACAGAAGCAATTTACAATCCTTGTGAAGAGTTTCAGCACTGAGGAAAAACATGAGGTAAACAATGGAATTCTTAAATAACCCCCTTTGGAAGCAGGCACGGCCTTCCAGACAGTCTCTGTACCCACTCCTGGCTTGTGAGCCACCACGGGCCTCTCTCTGTGTGAGATATTGTGGGGCTCCCCCATCCCCCAAAAGGAGAAACTACTTGCTTGTATCTCAAGGGCTGCCCCGTTGGGGCGGGACAAAGAATTTCACAGAACACTTAATCAGCAATTAAGCCACCATTATACAGATGACTCACCCAGAACACAATGAACACTGGGGCTCTGGGTCCCGGAAATGACGGAAATGACAAATGACAATCAAAGTCCTACCTGCTTTGGAGGGAGACCTGAGTTTGAGTCAGCAAGGGGCCCTCTGGTGTACTCACCTCTGTCAGGCAAGCCTCAATTAGAGGATGGGTGATAGCTACTTGGAGAGTAGTAGCATTTCCCCAAGCAGCATTTCCCTAAGTTCACCTTGTAGAGGGAACTGAGTCAAAGTAGCAGATAGGCTGACTGCCACAGGTGGTTTCTATGACCTTGAGCGAGTCACTTCCCTCCTGTGAGCCTCAGGTTCCTCATTTGAGGAATGAGGAGACTTGCTGTCACAAAAGTCACATTCCCCACTCATTTATTCATTCATCTGTTTATAAAAGGTAGTGATTCCTAAGCCCCTGGGGGGACTACTCAATAAACATGACCATCTAGGGAAAAATGAGTTGGGTCCTGTGGCAGGGTGTGTTACCATTCAGCAAATATTTACACCCCTAGCCCTCCTCATGGTGGGAGGAATATACTTCCTCACTCTGTTGAGACTGGATTTAGCCACGTGACTTGCATTAGCCAAATGAAGATGCGTGGAAGTCACAGAGCCAGCTCCAAGCTGCTGCCAAGGGCTTCCAGCCATCCTCTTGAGCAATGGTCCTGCACCATGAGAACCATGTCTCAGAGGGGGAGGGGGGAGTCGAGTGAGGGATGGGGGGAGGAGGTTAGAGTGTAGGGAGGAGGTTAGAGTGTAGGGAGGCTTCAGTATGACCTCAATGAGACATCAGTAGTTTGTCCTCAGCCCCCCCACTGAACTCCAGCCCAGCCCAGGAGGGTCCTGCTGCACCCAGCAGACCCCTGGTGAGCAAGGACTGTTTACTGTGGTAAGCACTAAATTTCTGAAGGTTGTTTTTCTGTTTGTTTTTTGTAGTAACATATGACTAATGTGGATGTCTAACTTGCTCCTTTACTCCTGAGGCTGATGTTAACATCTGTGGGAGGATTTTCTGATTAGGTGATAATCTATCAAACTGGCTTGATCTGGGGCAGAGGAATATTTCAGGCAAAGGGAACAGCAATGTGATGATCCTCAGTGAGGATGAAGGGTATTTGGTTTGTTCAGAAAAAGAAATAAGACCAGGGGACTGACTGGGAAGAGAGAAGAGAATTCTGAAATGGGGCACTTCCCGTTTCCACATCCCTCAGACACTTCAAACTTGGAACCCCAGATCCCAAACTCAGCTTGTGGTTTCCCAAACCTTTCTCTTCATTTCCTTATATCAGTCAGGTGACACCACCACCTACCTACACCATCCCCCACTAGACTGGGTGGTCCTATCCTAAATGAAGCTCTCTCCCTCAACCTCTACACCCAACCGATTTTCAAGTCCTGTCAATCCCACCCTATTCATTCCCTCATATTTGTCCACTCTGTCCACTCGCACTGAGAACACCCCCTTGAAATCACTCCACTCTCTTGCTTGGGCAGCAGTAACTACCTCTCTGACATCCCTGCCTAATTTCCTACATTCCTAGCTTTCCTCCATTTGTTCCTCTGCATGGCAGCTGGTGGCCTTGTTTATTTATTTAATTTTTTTTTGGTGGCCTTGTTTAAAAACAATTCCTCATTCCGTGAGTGAATGACTAAACTGTAGTATGTTCATACAGTGACCTATCAATTCAGAGATAAAATCCACTCTGGAGGTGGATGGCGGTGATGTTTCCGTAAAAATGCAAATGTATTTAAATCCCCTGAACTTTTAACACACTTGGGGTGGGAAGGGGGAGAGAGAGAGAGAGAGAGAGAGAGAGAGAGACAGAGACAGAGACAGAGACAGAGACAGAGAGAGACAGAGAGAGATATGAAGTCATGAAAACACACAGAAGAAACTTAACTGCATACTATGTGATTCCAACTATATGACATTCTGGAAAAGGTGAAACTATGGGTTTTACCCATAGTGGCTCAGTGGTTGCCAGTAGCTAAAGGGCAAAGAAGAACAAATAGGGGAAGCATGGGTATTTCTAGGGCAGTGAAATCCTGAGATGCTGTAATGGTGAATTCCCGTCATTAGAGATTCATCAAAATCCAAAAAACTGTACAGCACTAAGAGTGAATATTAATATAGACTATAGAGCTTTAGTCAATACAAGCCTCACAAAACTGAAACCAATCAAATTTCATGACACTTCTGTTTAGACCTTCCCATGTTGACCCTCCTTCCTTTTCATTATCATTTCCGGCTCAGCTAAAGTATCACCTCTTGGGCTGGGCACGGTGGCTCGTGCCTGTAAGCTTCAGCCTATGAAGCAGCCGGGGCTAGGGATTGAGGTTCGAGTCCCGCGTGGGGCCCGTAGTGAGACCTAGTTCCAAAAAAAATAGCTGGGCGTGGTGGTGCGTGCCTGTAATCCCAGCTACCTGGGAAGCTGAGACTGGGAATTGCTTGAGTCTGTGGTACCCCGGGCAACGTGAGCCTGCGGTTCCACGGGCAAAAATAGCAAGACCTAGTCTCAAAATAAAATAAAATTAAAATAAATAAATAAAATAAAATATCACCTCTTTCAAGAAGTCTTCCCTTATTCCCCAAACGATATCAGTGCCCCTTTTTCTATCTTCCCCAAGGTTCTGGTCTTCAACTCTGCAGTATTAGCACATCTGTAACCAGATAGGTGATTGCTTGTATTTATTTTCACAATGGCAGTCTCTGTTTTCTTCACCACCTTGTCTCTAGCACAGAACTGATGCTTGGTACATAACAGGATTCAGTAAAAGTGTGGCTGGATATGGTTCCCAATAAAAGGTCGCACATCTACTTCTGCGAAACATCCAGAAGAGGTAAATAAATCCATAGAGACAGAAAGTAGATGGTTAAAAGGGCTGGGGAGAGGGAAAAGGAGGAGTCACTGTTTATAAGGGACAAGATCTCCTTTCAGATGAAAGCCTTTTGGAATTTTTTAAAGGTGGTAGTTATACATTGTGAGTGTACGTAAGGCCACAAAACTTTATATATTTTAAAATGTCTCATTTCACCTTAGATGAGCTTCACTTCAACCTAAAAAAAAAGTAGTTTGGAAGCATTTCTTCCTTTCTTTCTTTTTCTTGGGTTCAGACCAGCATCTTTGGTCTTGGAGGTGATTTTACGGCAGAAATACAGAAAAAATAAAAATAAATGACAGCTCTTTTTCTCAAAACTTTTTATTATGGAGATTTTTTTCTTAAAACTTTTTATTACGGAGAATTTTATACACAAAAGCATCATAAATCAATGAGTCTCCATGTACCCATACCCTAATATCAGCAGGTATCAACTCACAGGTAAATTGTTCTCACGATATGCCCCGTCCTCCTTCATTAGATGATTTTTTTTTTTTTTTGAGGCTAGGTCTCACTATTTTTGCCCGTGGAACCGCAGATTCACGTTGCCTGGGGTACCACAGACTCAATCCCCAGCCTCAGCTTCCCAGGTAGCTGGGATTACAGGCACGCATCACCACACCCAGCTATTTTTTTTGGGGCGACTAGGTCTCCCTATGTGCCCCCGGAGGGACTGGAACCACGATCCCTGACCCCGGCTGTGGCTTCCTAGGCTGCTACCTACAGGCATGCACCACCATGCCTGGCCTCATTAGATAATTTTGATGAAATATCATACACCATTTTATTTTTATTTTTTAAAATTTATTTATATTATTTATTTTGTAATTTTCATACAATATTGGTCTTGTTTGGATGGTTGTATTGTACCTCTAATCCCCCACCTCATCCTCCCTTTCCCCCGCTGGTCATCCAACTCCTCACTGCAAGCCATTGGTCTGTGTTTGCCCTACTGGTCTTTTCTTTTTCTGGAACTATGTCCTTTTCTTCCTGTGTGCTATCTGCACTCCTGGACAGCAGCAGACAGACGAGGCTGCTTGGGTCTCCAGGAGTAACTGAGGGGGACAGTCAGGCCCAGGACTCAGGAACTTGTTGAAGGTGGAGCCTACTAATCTCCAGCTCAGGACCCCTGGGTATGTCCCACCTCCACCCTGACATGGAAAGGGTGGAGGTCAGGTTCTCCAACCCCCAGGCCCCTAGCCCCCCAGATCCTGAGAGCCCAGTGGTGCAGGATTTACCCTATCTCCTACTGGGCCTTCTCCTGAGAAGGCCAGGCCTTTCCGGGGGGCTCAGCCCCTGCTCCCAGCCCTGCTTGGGTCAGGACTGGGTCAGACACCATTTTAGCTGTAAACATTTCCTTATGCCTCTCTGAAGGATAAGAACTTTAAACATGTAACCATAATACCATTATCATACTGAAAAACACAACAGCAAATTCTTAATATCCAGTTGAAAGATAGACCTAAATGTTGTATAATGCTCTTTTTCAATCTATAGGGTCTGCCTTTGTCTTTTAAGTATGGAAGGTAAAATAGATAGGACTTGGAGAGATTCTTTTTCTGTCTTAGTTTACTTATGGAAGAACTGAGGTATTTGTCTTGTAGACAAGTATATTCTGGATTTTGCTGATTGCATCTCTGGGGTGTCAGTTAACATATTCCCTGGATTTCACTTGCCTGGTATCTCCATGGTGTCAGGGTAAATGTCTTAAGCCAGAATGTTTCTTAGGGGATGTTGTTTGTCTCTATCAGGGAGCACCATGTACAATTCTTCTCTTTTTGTGTAATCCCTGCAAACTGGTGAGTACTGCCTAAATCCATTGCCCTGTTAAGAATTGTGAAAATGAAAACCAAACCTCTAATCTCTTAAATATTTTTATTAAAAATTTATTAAAAGAAATCCTGTATCAAGAGAGATTTCTTCTAACCATTTATTTGATCGTAGGGAGATATGTTGATATGGGAAAAGTTGAAAAAGATTAATTTTTTTAACCAATTTTCAAAATGATGAGTTGCTGCTCTAACATATTCAGAGGAATTCCAGTGAGAGTTTCTTTGAGCATCATAATGAATTGATAAATTTTAAAACTAAAGGAGATTTTTTTTTTGAGACTCGGTCTCGCTATTTTTGCCCGTGGAACCGCAGGCTCACGTTGCCCGTGTACCACGGACTCACGCAATCCCCAGCCTCAGCTTCCCAGGTAGCTGGGATTACAGGCGCGCGCCACCATGCCCAGCTATATTTGTTTGGAGCTAGGTCTCGCTATGTGCCCCTGGCAGGACTCAAACCATGATCCCTGGCCTGGCCATGGCTTCCTAGGCTGCCGCTCTACAGGCATGCGCCACCATGCCCGGCCCCTCTAGTGTTCTTGGGAAGACTAAATGGGCTAATGGTTTTAAAGGACTTAGAATATGTCTAATATGCAGGTGGTTTCAATGAAAGCCAGCTGCTTTCACTATGACTAATAAGAGGTAGAATTAGGGAGCATGTGAGCAGGTGGGGACAATAGTCAGGAGAGCAGAGAAGAGCTTCAGGAAGTTCTTCACCTGCCATCACTGCAGGAGAGGTGGGAATAGTAGAACTGAGTGATGAGGTTTAGAGGTTAAAGACAAAGGACATGGACTGATAGTTGGATGTCAGCATGGATTCTGCTCCCTAGGCCTAAATGCCCCACACTGCTAATACTTGCATGTCAGCTACATATTCTTTTTTCTTCTTTCTTTCTTTTTTTTTTTTGAGACCAGGTCTCGCTATGTTGCCTGGGGTAGTCTCAAACCTGCAAAATCTAGCAATCCCTGACTTCAGACTCCCAGCTCTGGGATTACAGGTGCCCCACCACTTCTGGCACACCTACATATTCTGACCTGCCCAATAACTTAGATGAACTCTGAAAGAAAATAGGGGGGAAACTCTCACTTGATTACATTTACCCAAATTTATTTCGAGTAAATTTATGCCAGTAGGCAGGATGGGCACTTGAGACAGACGTTACATTCAATTTTAGAAAAATAAAGCATTTTATGTATTCACTTTACAGGAGTTTATGACCTGTAAAATTCACACCCATTACAATATAGTTATTGATTGATAGCTTGAGGCACACAAGAGCAGGATGTGAATGAATGGAAGGAGAGAGAAGGAAAGGGGAAATATTTAGGGTGACGACTTACCTGTGAGTTGCACTGCCCAATATGGCAGCTGTCAGCCCATGTGGCTCGGGGTAAGCATATTGGAAAGCCTAGCTACACATTTCCATCACTGCAGAGAGTTCTACTGTACAGAGAGTACTACAGAGAGTACTTGGTCTAGACCCCATGGGAATGTTGAGTGAGTATGATTGGGTTGATAGGGTAGTAGAATCTAGACCCTGGTGCTGGAGACCCCACCCTGGTACTCCCATCTCTGGTGCCCAAGGAAATGGGCCAGTAGTTTTTCTGAGGGTCCAGGACACATGCCCATATCCACATGGCTTGCAGTCTCCATTTTTCCTCCTCCACGAATATCTGCCTGCAGCTCCCATTCATTTTTTTTTTTGAGACAGACCCAAGCAATCCCCAGCCTCAGCTTCCCAGGTAGCTGGGATTACAGGTGCACACCACCATGCCCAGCTATTTTTTGGGGACTAGGTCTTACTATGTTGCCCCGGGCGGGTCTCGAACTGAGATCCCCAGTCCCAGCTGGGGCTCCCTAGGCTGGTGCTTACAGGCACATGCCACCGTGCCCAGCTCAAGCAGCTCTCATTCATGATCCCCTTTCTCTCTAGCCTATTCTCCCCAAAGTCATGTCCTGCCAATCTCTAGGCATCCTTCCCAGGAAACCAGGTGGCCTCAGTGCTGCTGTTCTATTTGCCCTTCATTATCAGCAGGGCTGGACTGAGGTGGTTGGGAAACTGCCTGGAGGTGGAGGCAGGCAGGGTGTCCCTAGCTGGCACCTACCTAGTCTGTGCTGGCTCATAGTTCCTGTTTCTGTAGCCAGGTCCCTGGGTCTATCAAAGTGTGGCATACACTAGCCTGCCCCCCTCCACCACATGCTTACTTTTGAAAAAGGGGAAGTGGAACTTTCTCTGCGTGTATGAGCTGACTACACTGTGCCCTGTGGTCCTCCCAACCCTGAAGCCTCTCTCAGTCCTACTAGGTGCCCCTCCAATCTAGCATCTAGCATCGTACCACATGAAGAGCCAGGTTCTCCAGATCCAGAGGACACTTCCCTTTTCCAAGCTGCAACGATGATGTGACCAGTGTACTGCTGTCCCAGTTCTACTCAAGACCAAGTATTTATTGGTCTTCTACTTCGGCACAGATACTGAGTCTGTAAGACAGAAGAGAACCTGGACATCCATCCTAGTGGGAAAGACAGACAACAAACTAGAAAAAGGGCGTCTTAGCTGAAGAGTTGGTCGGCAGGTGAATTCTATTTTTTTTTTTTAAGACTACTTCTCGCTATTTTTGCCCGTGGAACTGCAGGCTCACGTTTCCCCAGGTACCACGGACCCAAGAGACTCCCAGCCTCAGCTTCCCAGGTAGCTGGGATTACAGGAGCACGCCACCATGCCCAGCTATTTTTTTGGAACTAGGCCTCGCTATGTTGCCCTGGGCGTGACTCGAACTGCGATTCCCAGTCCCAGCCGCGTTCCCTAGGCTAACACTTAACATCACCCGCCACCGTGCCCGGTTTGGCAGGTAGATTCTAATATTGGATGTTCTTCTGGTCTTGGCGGGCACTGCAGAGGTACTGGACTGAAAAAAGGGTGCAAGGAAACCTGAAAAGGAGAGAAGAGGGATAACACGTTGAGCAGACTAAAACCTATGTGCCCTGCGTGCATCCTTAGGGCCGGCAGGGGAGCTGATACTGAATGAATGGATGAAAGAATGAATGAGTGAAATACTGTTGACTGAGATAGAGGACAAGGGGCTTCTCAGTTGGAATTGTGTTGGTGGCCTCTGCTCTCTGTTCTATCGACGCTGGACCTAATCCCTGACTGAATATTTATCTGACTTGTTACTCATCTCTACTCCACTTGGATTTTCTGATGTGTCTCAGTCAGACTTACCCTGAGCTCTGGATTCCAAACCATCCCAGCTCACCGCCATTACAGGTCCAGGCTGCTCTACCCAGGTCTGTTGCCTCGCTTAGCAGGTGGTGACACTAAGTGGTCAAAGTCTGGAATGACATCAGTCGGGCTGGAGACCTGGTGACAGCTAAGGACTGAGCCCTGGTGCCAGGAAGAGTCCTGATCCAGTCACAGAAGGACCTCGACCGTGGATTTACCCTGAACCTTATTTGGGCTGAACCTGGATTCCAGAGCTCCAGGCTGAGGCCCTGCCCCCCTTAAGTTTAAACACGTACCCTCATAACTGGGGCCTCTCACAGATTTTTTTTTCTTTTTTAGATAAGCTCTCGCTATGTTGCCTGGGGGACCGCAGTCTCACGCTGCCTGGGGTACCACGGACTCAAGCAATCCCCAGCCTCAGCCTCCCAGGTAGCTGGGATTACAGGCGCGCACCACCACGCCCAGCTATTATTTTGGAACTAGGTCTCACTACGGGCCCCAGGCGGGACTAGAACTGCGATCCCTAGCCCCAGCCGCTTCATAGGCTGAAGCTTATAGGCACGAGCCACCGTGCCCGTCTGTCTGCTGTTTTTATATGTCTATGGCATCGAAATCATATACTATATATTTTTTGGAGTCAGTAACCTTTGTACACTAAGTTAGTGAAATTCACCCCATGTCTCGTGTCTCTGTGGGCATGATACTTATGTTGTTGATACTTCATTGTGTCATGTTTCATGGTATGAATTTATACTGTGATTTAATTATTCATTCCATGGTCGATGGGCATCTAGGTATATCCAGTTTGAGAGGATGATAAACTGCTGCTATGAATATCTTACTATATGTTGGAGGACACAAGTTGGCATTTCTGTACCTGGGAGTGGAATTGTTAAGGTTTTGGGGATATTTGTTTTGCTTCATGGAGGCTAATAGTTTCCTTAAGGGGTTATGGGAACACACATGCCTCCTGGGGCTGCAGACTTTCTGCTTTTCCATTTTAAACTTTCTGGAGGTGTTCACTAGAGAAAGTTGCTTTGAAATGAGCCTGCAATGCAGATGAGCTTATACTCATAAGTGTTACTTTTAGCCGGGCATGGTGGCTCGTGCTTGTAAGCTTCAGCCTACGAAGCGGCCGGGGCTAGGGATCGCGGTTCGAGTCCCGCCTGGGGCCCGTAGTGAGACCTAGTTCCAAAAAAAAATAGCTGGGCGTGGTGGTGCACGCCTGTAATCCCAGCTACCTGGGAAGCTGAGGCTGGGGATTGCTTGAGTCTGTGGTACCCCGGGCAATGAGAGCCTGCGGTTTCATGGGCAAAAATAGCGAGACCTAGTCTCAAACAAACAAAAAAAAGTGTTATTTTTACCTCTAACAACTACAAATGGTTTTAATGGAATACTGGCCTGCGGCCTCAGTGACACTCAGAAGGGAGCTTTAATACTTGCTAACTCCACGTTTTTAGTAGTTTGGGCGAAAATGTATATGTTGGTTAAATGAGTTATCAGGGTTTTTCCTATCTTTCCTCTATTAGCCTCTATGATCAGCACCTGTGGTGTTGAGTCCTTCCTGTGATTGTACACACCTGGCCCTATGGGTGTGCGCATGTGTAAGGGGGCTCACCTGGCCTACAAGGGGCAAAAGTGTGGAGTCACTCATGGGGAACTCATGGAGGAACTCAAGTGGCTGTTTTGTCCTGTTCACTATTAAAAATCCTGTGACAATGACGCTAAGGCCTCTGACATTTTTCTTTAAGCTGCTCGAATGGATGATGAACCTACCTGGACTGGGATGGTTGCAAAACAGTGAACATCTTCCAAACTCATGAACTCATAATGGTCCACTTCTTTCACTTACTGGCTTATTAGGAACTTTGACCTGAATAGGTAACTTATAGTTGCGCTTGCCCTTGGAAGTTTTTGTTTTTTGTTTTGTAATTATCATACAATATTGGTCATCTTTGCATGACCAATGTATGGTACCCCTTATTCCCCACCCCAACTTCCCCCTTTCCCCCTTCCCCCCTCTGGTCACTCCAACTCCTCTCAATGCAAGCTGTTGGTCTATATTTGGCCTACTGGTCTTTTCTTTTTCTAAAACTATGTCCTTTTTTCCTGGTGCGGACTTGCACTCCTGGACAGCAACAGATGAGGCTGTTCGGGTCTCTGGGAGTAGGTGAGGTAGCTCATCAGGCTGAACACATCAGGAACTTGTCAGGCAGATGTGTGGTGCACTTTTCCAGGATCCTTTCTGTCAGTTGTTGCTGGTTCTGTGCCATACAGTTCTGATATATGGGTTTGGGAATGCAATTCCAGCCGACTGCGGTGAGGTATTCGTTGCTGGGACAGGTTTCCCCAGGTGGTTGGTCAAGCTCCTCTCCTCTCTCTTGTTAGCAGTTCTATCATGGGGCCACTGCCACACGTGGTGGCTTTCTTCCCCCATTGATTAAAAAGGAGGGAACCTCTTTCATGTTGCATGTTACTGTGGGCCTGGTATTTGATTCCCCGGTGCCAGAGACAATGCAGGTAGAAATCTGTGACAGGTCACCTCAAAAGCTGGTTTCACCTTCCTATCCCAGTGTTTCCCAACACAGTGCTTGTCCTACCCAGGTGGTGAGTGTATCCAGGGCCATTATTACTTCCTTTCCTCTGCATTAGATCTATAGCTTCCCCAGGAAGTAAGTTTTTCCCAAAAGGAGACTCAGCATTATTCTGCAGACCTTGTCAAAGAGGGTTGTAAGAACACTGGTGCAGCAGCTGTTGGATTGCTGGCCATTTGCTCTCTGCTCACAGTGGCCTCTCCATGAGAACCCCAGAATGTTCCCTCCATATCTTAGAATGGTTAGAAATAGGCATCTTCTCAGTCATCTTCACTCTTCACAGTCTGAAGAGGGAGGCCAGTCAAGCACTAAGATCAGGATCTAGTCTGTAAATGATGGGGCAAGAGTGTAGCAAGGAGGCGGTGCTGGGGGTGGAGGCTCCACCAGACACTGCAAAGCCTGGAAAGATCCACCTCTTTCTGTCTTTCTTTCTGTCTTTCTCTCTGTCTTTCTTTCTGTCTGTCTGTCTGTCTTGTCTTGTCTTGTCTTTCTGAGACTAGGTCTCGCTGGAGTAGTTGCCTGGGGTAGTCCCAGTCCCACAAACTCAAGCGATCCCTAGACTCAAGTGATCCTTAGACTCAGCCTCCCAGCTAGCTGGGAATACAGGCGCCCACCACTGCACCTGGCTGCTTTTTTTAGAAACAGATCTTGCTACATTGCCCGGGGTAGTCTGGAACCCGCGAACTCAAGCCATCCCTGTCCTCTTGCCTCCCAGTGCTTGGATTATAGGCGTGCGCCACCACACCCGGCAAAGATCCACTTCTTTGGGGGTGGATCTCTTTGGCTGGTCACATTTAGTTGGCCGGCCTTTAGGACCATGGGATAGATTTTGTTTTCCTTATCACTAGCTTACTAGCAAGCTCCGTCAGCTCTGCAGCCCATACTTTCCAAATGCCCAGAATTTGGTCAGCTGTGTCATTTACACTCACCTCACCCCTGACTGCTTTCAACTCTCTGTAGGGTAAACGAGTTATCAGGCTTTATACTTTAGTGGTGGCCTTGAGTGTGTTAATGTAGAAGGTGCTTGGGAGCGTGGGCACAGTGCAACATTGCACCTGTAATTGTGGACATCTGGACCCAAAGAGTGTGTGTGTGTGTACATGTGTGAGTGTGCACGCCTGAGCCTGGAAGCAGGGCTGAAAATGGGGCAGTGGGCCAGCAGCACTACTACTGCTATGATGACAATGACAAGCTGAGTGACTACAGAAGCAGTGAGAGAGAAGGCCTGGGAGAGCCTAGAGAAAGCTTAAAGACTCCTGGGGGGCTGGGAGGCTCGGTTTCTTGCTTGTCTCCCAGCTCTGGTGCCTGGCCTCACCTCCCAGCCCTGCCTTGCCTGCCTGCTTGCCTGGTTCCCTGAGAGCATCAAAGCTGTCCACCAAGGGCTCCACGATTCTTATTGTCTGTCTGCCCAAATTAATAGGTACACTGCCCAGTGTATGTTCCACATATAATCTCTTCCATTTATCCTTTATCTCCATTTCTTCAAACTCCCATTTCCTGACTTTTTTTTTTTTTTTTTTTGGAGACTAGGTCTTGCTAATTTTGCCCGTGGAACCCCAGGCTCTCGTTGCCCGGGGTACCACAGACTCAAGCAATCCCCTGCCTCAGCTTCCCATGTAGCTGGGATTGCAGGCGTGCGCCACCACGCCCAGCTATTTTTTTTGGAACTAGGTCTCACTACGGACCCCAGGCGGGACTCGAACTGCGATCCTTAGCCCCGGCCGCTTTATAGGCTGACGCTTACAGGCACAAGCCACCATGCCCGGCCATCATTTCCTGCCTTTTTACTCTTGAATTGAAGTTCTTGAGGGATGCAGGAGGAGGTTGTCCTGGGGTCATGAAAGTGACAGATGCCTTTTGAGCATAAAATGCAGAGATTAGCCCAGACTGTTGGGAGCAAAGAGGTGGATCTTTCCAGGCTTTGCTGGGTGTCTGGTGGGGCCTCCAACCCTGGCACCACCTCCTTGCCACACTCTTGCCCCCCTCATTTACAGACCAGGTCCTGAACTTGTGCTTGACTGGCCTCTCTCTTCAGACTGTGAAGGCTGACTGCTCCCTGTCTATGTCTCCTGAGAACAGGGACATCGGCCACTCTGTGACGTATGACATGTGACTAAAAGAACATTTTTCCAGGAGGGCTACTTGGTGACTTCCCAGTGTGGTGGTTCCCACAGTCTGGAGGCTGCAGAGACTTGGTGTCCTCTGTCTTATCCTTTCTGCACCATCTCAATGTCTGGCGTCTAGGCCCAGAGCCAGCAAATCAGATGAAAGGGGAGGTGGGGGGGGGTTCTGGAACCCCAGTCACTTCAGGGCTTGCTTGCTTTCTGGGTCTGGTTTATATTCTCTGGAACTGGTAGGTGATCCTGGTGACCCATACTGCTTTGGGTCATTTCAGTTGGGAAAGAAATGGTCTCTCTGATCATAAGTGAGCAAGGAGAGGTGGTGAAGTCATGTATGGTCTGAATCCTCCAGTAGGCCAAGTTTGCTGATGTCCCTGACATTTGTCCCATGTTTGGGATCACAGGGGTGACCATAATGTCTTGTCCGAACCCTGGAAGGAGTCAAAGGAATGAGTCTCCTTTTGTTTCTTTTGTCCTTTAATCTTCTCATGGGCGCCAGGCACGGTGGCTCGTGCCTGTAAGCTTCAGCCTACGAAGCGGCCGGGGCTAGGGATCACGTTTCGAGTCCCGTCTGGGGCCCGTAGCGAGACCTAGTTCCAAAAAATAGCTGGGCGTGGTGGTATGTACCTGTAATCCCAGCTACCTGGGAAGCTGAGGCTGGGGATTGCTTGAGTCTGTGGTACCCTGGGCAAGGTGAGCCTGCGGTTCCACGGGCAAAAATAGTGAGACTTAGTCTCAAAAAAAAAAAAATCTTCTCATGTGATGTTTCACCAAATTTCTTTGGATTGAGAGGACCGTTTTACTGGTTTCCAAGTTTTCCTCTTGGTAGAACAGAGTCATAGGCCTGAGGTCTTTAGAATGCAAGTCCCTGTGATGGGGAGAATAATACACAACCCCCCAGCTGTCCCATTTGAACCCCCAGATCCTGTGACATGTTCACCTGGCAAAAGGTGCTCTGCTGATGTGCAACTATGTTAAGGATTTTTGTTTTGAGACTAGGTCTTGCTATGTTGCCCAGGGTACCATGGACTCAAGTGATCCCCAGCTTTAGCCTCCCAGGTAGCTGGGATTATAGGCACCCGCCACGTCACCTGGTTGCTTTTTCAAGACCAGGTCTTGCTATATTGCCTGGGGTAGTCTCAAACCCGCAAACTCAAGCGATCTCAAACCTCTTGCCTCTCAAAGCTTGGATAACAGGCACGCCACCACCCCCAGCTAACTATGTGAAGGATTTGCAAAGGGAAGAGATGGCTGGATCACCTAGGGGGGCCGCAGTGATCACAGGCCCTGGGAAGAGTGAGGCAGGGTCAAGGTCAGAGAAGGCTGTGAGGATAAGAAACAGTTGTGGGATGTAGTTGCTGACCTGATGATGGGTGTGGGCCATGAATTGGCATGGCGGCAGGTACCAGAAGCTGGAAAAGCAAGCTCACACCTTGATGTATGACATGGGATTGTTCAAGGTGTTTGACTATTACAATAAAGGGACCTTGAGAGCTTGTTTGGAGGTTCTAGCAGGGGAGTGCAGCTACTCGTATACCCTCGACTGAAGAATGGTCCATCTCTATATGGGGAAGGCCGTCCTCTTTGACCGAGTGTGCAGCTTTGGGAGGGACACACATGGAGCGATGAGGGAGGAAGGGGACACCCGCCTAGCCAGTCAGATCAACCAAATCAACCCTGGTGATCAATGGGGTGACAGATGTCACAGCCAGATCACCCTCACATCCTACAGTAAAGGGAAACTAATGCAAGACACGCAGGCACACATACATACAAGCAACATGCACACAGCATTCGCAATATGCTTTGTGAATTTTCCTGCATCTGGTTGAATGGCTCATTTAGATAGAGAAAGATGGTAAAGAAAGATGGTGAGTTTATTGTGGGCACATTTTTTTTTTCTTGAGACCAGGTCTTGCTATTTTTGCCTGTGGAACCACAGGCTCACATTGCCCGGGGTACCAGACTCAAGCAATCCACAGCCTCAGCTTCCCAGGTAGCTGGGATTACAGGCACATGCCACCATGCCCAGTTATATTTTTTTGGAACTAGGTCTCGCTACGTGCCCCTGGCAGGACTCGAACCGCAATCCCTGGCTCCCACTGTGGTTTCCTAGGCTGCTGCCTACAGGCATGCGCCACCATGTCTAGCCCTGTGGGCACATTTTTTTTTTTTTTTAGACTAGGTCTTGCTATTTTTGCCTGTGGAACCACAGGCTCTCGTTGCCCGGGGTACCACGGACTCAAGTGATCCCCAGTCTCAGCTTCCCAGGTAGCTGGGATTACAGGCGTGTGCCACCACACCCAGCTATATTTTTTTGCAACTAGGTCTTACTACATACCCCTGGCGGGACTCGAACTGAGATCCCTAGGCCCGGCCCCTTCATAGGCTGAAGCTTACAGGCACGAGCCACTGTGCCCGGCCCTATGGGCACAAGGACAGGGGTCAGACCCAGAGGGCTTCACAGCCCTGGAGCTGCCCCTTGGCCTCTGAATATCCACTTCTCCTGACTCTGTTGTGGGTTGGGATGGGGTGCTCTTGGGGAGAGGATGTGTTGTTCAGGTCAGTGGGTGAAGCAGGTCCCTTGCTCCCGGAAACGGTACAGGCAAGGGGGTGAGGCGGAGATGCCTGCTGTGAGTCTACTGCGCCACCTGCTGGTCATTTATTTAGCTGCACGGGGGAGAGGTATTAGGTCGGGGTAGGGGGGTGAGGAGGGTGGGGAGGAGAGGAGGAGGAGCTAAATCCGTGTCGTGTTCCCCCCCCTGTGCCCCTCCCCCCCCAGCTAACCACCCGGGTCAGTCTTTCCTCTTTCCAGCTGAAAAGGAGAGAGAAAATTTGTCACATGCTCTCACTATCTAGACAAGGCGGCCTTTAAAACAAGCAAACGCAACACATAAATAAAAGTGTGTATTTTCTCCAAGGGGCTGGCCCTGCCTTGTCTAGCTCCTCATAAGGGCCCAAGATATTTATTTGGCCACAAGGGAGAAATAAAGCAGATCCTACAGTGCAAAGAAAAGATTCCAATCCCCGAACCTCCGGCTATGTTGCCTCACAAGATGAAAAGGATGCTGCAGATGTGAATAAGGTTACATACTTTGAGATGAGGACGTTGCCCTGGGTTACCCGGCTGGGGCGCTGCCTGACTTTAGCCAGCGAGAGATGAGGTGATACGACTGGCTTCAAAGATGGTAGCGGTGACCCTGAGCTCAGGAAGAATGGCACCTCTCCAAGCAGGGAAGCAGGTTCTCCCAGGGAGCCCCCAGAAAGAACACCCACACTTTGAGTCTAGTTGTGGGATGGGTGTTGGAGATATGGGTGCCAGCGCCGTAAGTAAACGAAGTGCTGTTTTAGCTTCCTTGTTTGTGACTGGCAGCTGCAGGAAAGGAAAGGCGTACCCTGAACTCAGGGCAACTCAGGCACGTACAGTGGTTGGTGGTGCAGGGAGGTGAGATCAGTGTGGGAGGAGCCTGGTCCGTAGTACTAGGGCTTATAAGTGCTTCCGGTCTCGGAAAAGAATCCATTTATTCCTGTACTTACCCCGCTGTTGTTTTCTGACCACTACTGTGTGCCAGGGTCTGTGCTGGGTGTAGGGGCTTATGGTTTAGGAGGTAGCAGTGTGGGAGATGGGGCTTACAGTTTAGGAGGTAGCAGGATGGGGTTTATGGTTTAGGAGGTAGCAGGATGGGGTTTATGGTTTAGCAGGATGGGAGATGCTAACTTGGGCACACGCACTGTGTGTGCCTGTGTGCGATGAAGGGTTGTGTGAGGAGCTGAGCCCATGGACCTAGGGATGGGGCCTGAGCTCAGTGAGGTCAGCAGGGCCT
This sequence comes from Uropsilus gracilis, assembly GCA_004024945.1. Lineage (NCBI taxonomy): Eukaryota > Metazoa > Chordata > Mammalia > Eulipotyphla > Talpidae > Uropsilus > Uropsilus gracilis. Next base: position 4,966 of record PVHY01019855.1, on the reverse strand, counting down.
AGAGAGGTGGGCAGGGGAGGCAAGGCCTGGACTGTGGCTGCCAACACTGACCTTTGGGCCTCCATCTGCTTTCCCCTGTGGAGCTGGGTCCCCTCAGGACCATGGCTTCAGGGACTGGACTGGGTCGGGTTTAAAGCTTCATGGTCACAGGCGAAGAGAGACCTGGGTCAGAGAGTGGGGCTACTTGTGGGGTTCTGGGAGTCCTCTCTGGGGCACACTGGCTGGTATCTCCTCACATTGCCTCCTGGGTTTTGTTGAGGTGTCAGCTAACCTCACCCTGCGTCTTCGGTGGTATGGAATAGAGCAGGTTTCTGCGGAAGGGGCACAGGAGATTATCCAGCTGGTGGGGGTTTGTGGTGGGATCAGAGGGCCCCCTGAATGAATCACACGGCTGAGGCTAATTAGGAACCAACAGGCGGAGTCTGGATGATATGCGCTGGGCTCCCACCTGGTGGTAGATCATGGAACTGCAACGCGATGGATCACCCCGGCCGGCTGGGCTCCCACTTCCTGTTGAGTCGGGCTCAGCTGGGCTCTGCTCAGTTCCTGACAAGAGTTGACCACAGAGAAGAAATGAATCTGGTAGAGAATGGTCCTTTTGCTCTCCACAGTTCTGAGAGTCAGGGAAAATTCCAGGACGGTGGCTAAGCAGCCACCTCTCGTTCCTCGTGAGTGCACACACTGGCACTCACAGACTGCCATGGACGTCGAGGTCTGTGCCCGTCATTTCTCTCTTGGACCTGGCACTCACATGCACCTGGAGCCCGGTGTAGGAGCTGAACCCGGGATGCGGGTCAACAGGGAGTGTCCGATTTTCCCAGGAAGCCCCACACAGACTGACTTAAAGTGCAAATACTTGGGAATGCAGACCACCTCTCCCAGCTGCCACCTGTTTCTAGCTGTTCTGCATTTCTAGTGACATGCCATGGGGAACACCTAGACTTTGAGGGGAGTCAGCGGGCCTCTCGAATCAGGCTTGTAAATGTCCTGTTTACGAGAAAGAGATTTAAAAACAACAACGACAACAAGAATCATTTAAAAACATATAAGTATGTTAACATCTCCTAAGATGTTGTTTTGTCTGGGAAAAACTAGAAAAAGGGAGAAAAGCAGGGTCTCCAGAAATAATCTGGCAGAACCAGAACTTGGCTTCAGCCAGGGTAGAGCAAGTGCCAAGTGGATTTGTTTCTGTGCACTTTGTTAATGAACAGAAACTCCTTTTCTCTCACCCCCACTAAAATGATACTGAAAGTATTTAGAACCTGGGGGTTCAAACATCTGTGTCATTTTGGATGTAATGCTCCAGGATGTGGGCAGTGGCAGTATTGGTGGGACTGAAAATTTGGAAACTATTTCGTGTCATCAGTGGGGGTGGAGGCACAGATCACTATTTCAGTCATACTCTGGGTGCCAGTGATCTCGGTATAATGAATGGTTTTATGTGCTGATGTGCAAAGATCTTAAGGACAATTTGCAGTGAGAAAGCCAGTCACAAGAGCAATACTCTGGGTTACTTATGCTTGTACATACGTGGAGTCAAAAAATCCAAACATGAGTGGGCAACAAGCTGTTCCTCTTTGCCAACGAAGGAGCTGGCTCACGCCTCTTTGCCTGGGAAGGCTGGGTCATGCTTCACGTCTCAGCTCAGCCCTCCCTATTTGCAGGGATGATATCCCTGGCCCTCGGCCAGCTGGACACCCTAATAGCCAGCATTTGGAGACCACACCTTTTCTTCACCTCTATTCTTGCTGCTGTGTATTGATTTGTGTAGTCATTTGGTTAAACTCCAGTTTTCCTGCAAGCCTCATTTGGGTAGGGACCCTGGTCACCTTCTTCACCAGGGCACCCCCAGCACCTGGTCCAGCACCTGGCCCAGCACCCAAGGCACAGTGGGCACTTAACAAATGAATTTGTTCCTCAAATAGAGTGTAAGGTTCTGGTGTGTTTTCTGTTTTCTCTTTCACTTAATTCTCCAAGGCCTGGCGATTTGCGTAAGAGGTTGTGGCGTCAGAATGTCTGAACTCAAATCCTGGTTCTGCTTTTTGCTGCCGGTGCAACTTTGGGCAAGTAACTGTCTCTGGGGTTGTGTCCTCATGTGTAAAAAGGGTGATTCCTCCCTTAGAATATTATTAGAATCAGGCTGGGCATGGTGGCTCTTGCCTGTAAGCTTCAGCCTATGAAGCGGCCGGGGCTAGGGATCGCGGTTCGAGTCCCACCTGGGGCCTGTAGTGAGACCTATTTCCAAAAACATAGCTAGGCATAGTGGTGTGCACCTGTAATCCCAGCTACCTGGGAGGCTGAGGCTAGGGATTACAGGCACGCACCACCACACCCTGCTATTTTTTGGAACTAGGTCTCACTATATTGCCCCAAGCGGGACTCGAACTGCGATCCTTAGCCCCAGCTGCTTCATAGGCTGAAGCTTACAAGCACGAGCCACCGTGCCCGGCTTTATCAGAGTTCTTGGTATCAATTAATCGGACCTCAATATTGGCTGAATAGCTAAATGCCCAGGTGCTGAGAGGAACCTGGGCTCAGGCTGATCAACTGCATCTACCACGGTTGTCTGGTCTATCTCTCATATCACCACTAGGTGGTACTGTGATCATTTGCATGGACGGTGCTCAGCCATCAACTCCCTTAACACATCACAAGGGTATCCAGACTTCCTGCGAAAATCCTGTGCGGGTCTCCAAGTGACCATTCTGCCCCTGCTTTAACTATCCATGATGGATAGTTGCCAGGCTGGAGACCTGTGGAGAGTTGATCTGACAACTCCTGTCCTCTGGGTGGGGGCAACGAACCCCAGGGTGCTGAGAGTCCCGGTGGGAAATGATGGGTCAGCACCTGGGAGAGGCTAGTGAGCAGCACAGGGTATGCAACTGAAGGAGGGTCTCACTTTCAACGTGGGGTGTGGGGTCTGGCCATTACCAATGGCCTCAAAAGAAGCCCTTGGGTGTGTGCTGGGGGTCAGCTGATGCTTCTGTGTCCCCAGCCCTCCCTTGTCCACATATGGGGCTTTCACCAGGCAGAAGGCTGCAGAACTCACTTGCCCTCCAAAGAGCTCTGGCTGCTAATACCCATCACTCTGGCCATTTCCGAGAAGAAAATATTTACAAAGAAAGAAGCTGCCCACGGAAGTGGCAAAGCTGGGCTCTGAAGCCTGGCGGCTGGGCTCTGACCACCATCTCCCTTTGCGGTGCTATTTCACCCTCCTCCCCTGCTGCGGCCGCCTCTGCCTCTCCTGTTGACATTCCTAGATTGGTGGTGGTGGGGACTGGTGGGAGCCCCAGGAACCTGGAGCAGCTGAACGTCACTGTGCCTCTGACTTATTGGAGCTCAGCTGCTGGTGAAGCAGGCAGGGGAATGGTCAAAATTCTGAGCCTGACAGGTGGGTGGGGTCTGGGAAGCCCTCTGGTAGTGTGTATTTGTGGGTGTCATGGAGGAGACGCTCCTTCCAATCACCCTTCCACCACCTCCCCCCTCCGGGGCCAGGTACTGGACTGATATTTAAGCTCCTGGCTTGATCTGATGACCTGGTGTGACTGGCTCCGTGCAGGTGCGAGGTTGGAGGGTTGAGGTTTGGGTCTGCCCAGCCCTGATCTTCCCGAATTTCCCTCTTTAAAGCAGGCCTAAGGAGGATGACCTTGGGGCATCCTGGAGGCTGTGGGAGGAATGCACACAGGTCCAGCACTCAAGAGGCATCTTTGCTAAATGTGTTTCCTGCCCTCCAGAGCCCCCACCAGCCACAGAAGCACCCCCCCCCCCTTCTCCTGCTCTCCTGCAGCTCTGCTTCTGCCAGGAAGGCTGGACCTGGTAGGCTGCAGGGTGGTTTTCTCCTTTGTCCTCTTTGAATGTTGTTTCTTGAGAAGGGGGTTGCGTGTGGTCCACAGCTGCCCGTGCCCCGGGCTCCATGGGGCTGTCCTGGTGCCCCAGGAGGGCTACTAGGTCTCGGACTCTTGTCCTCAGGGCAGCTGGAGGGTCAGTTGGTGGGCGCGGGGGTCATGGGACCTCCTCCAGCAACCAGAGGGCAGGCAGGTTACTGAAGGTGGAGAAGCTGGGAGGCACAGTTGGGTCTGTCCTGTTCTGAGTTTAGGGGTGTCTCAACATTCCCCCTACTCCCCATGCTCTATGCTGGCCCTACCCAGAGCTGGGTCGCTGGCTGGATGAGGTGGCAGGGGCAGCGTGGATCCCCAGAATCAGGCTGAGGGCCGCTGGGCCGGGAGAGGCCAGTGGAATCTGGCCCCTGGACAGGGCATCACCCCTTTCGCAACCCCTTCCCCCAACTCAAGGTGTACTGGCCCGGTAGGCGCACTCCCAAGCACCTTGTTACTGGCCCTCCTGCCACCTCAGAAGTGGGGAAACTGAGTCTCACAGCAGGATGAGCCCTGCCAACCCGAGATTCTATGGCAAGAGTCCCAGGCCTGGCCGGATTTGAGCCACTCAGCGCCTCTCCTGCGTTCAGCCCCTTCGCTGTGCCCCCTCACTGCCCCCAGCCCCAGGGTCCCCCAGCACTTAATTTTAATGGCCCTGTGATTGCGCCTGGACTAATCATTATTAATGAATTTGGGCTGCTCCGGGGCAAAGGAGCCCATGGTGGGGGGAGGGGGACAGCCGGGGATAGGGTGGGGTGGGGTGGACTGGCTACTCCCTCCAGGCCGGGGAGCCCGAGGAGGCCCTCTGTTACTTCCCTTCCAGACTAACCGGGACCCCAGACTCCCGGGCTGTGTGTGTGGGGGGTCTGGTCTGGAGAGGGCTGAGCCCTGAGACCCGGGGGGTGCAGCCTGAGGGCCGAGAGGGATGCAGTGGCCAGAGGCCGGGCTTAGGTGGGCCGTGGGTGCTGGGCAGGGCGACTGCTCGGGTCTCCCGACCCCACCCAAGCAACCTCCACACCTCCTCCTCCCCTCCCACTCCTCCCCCTCCTCATGCTTCCCTTTCCCCCTCCCCTTTTCCCCTCCTCCCCTCC
>PVHY01019854.1:0-26617 GCA_004024945.1 Uropsilus gracilis | reverse complement strand
CATACATGTGTCCTTTTGAATTAATGTCTTCATGTCCTCTGGGTAGATTCCTAGTAGTGGGATTGCTGGGTCGAATGGTAAGTCCACTTTCAATTGTTTGAGGGTCCTCCACACAGTCTTCCATAGTGTGGAATGTCATTCTTAAAAATTCTGAATTATAACCCTATGAGACTTCTTACAGCCTAATAATAGACATAAGTAGGTATGTCTTAAAATATATATAAATGATATAAAGATAACCTCTTTCCTAAAGGAGTTACATGACCTGAAGCTATAGAAAAAGAAAACATGTATACATTTAATTATGAGAATTCATTTAATTATGAGAAAGGTTTTCTGTATAAACTGCTAAAAATATGAACATGTTTTTAAATCCATTTGTTTTGTAGGTGACACTGTGCTTGTCCACCGAGTACACAGTTACTTAGAGCGTCATGGTCTTATCAACTTCGGCATCTATAAGAGGATAAAACCCCTCCCAAGTAAGTATTTCCAACCAGACAATTTCATGGTTTCAAGTTACAAGTCTGGGGAGCTTGTGTTATTTCTAGGAAACTTTTAGCATTTTATTTTGACTTATTAATCAATATTTGGAGTAAAGAATATTTCTGTGTTTATCTTACAATTCTGAATTAAGTAAAATCTCTTCATAAATTGCATTTCCTATAATTTCTGGTTTGATGGGTATTTAATAAAGGATATTGGATTTCCAGTTTAAGAAAAGATAATTAAAATTATTGTTAAAATGGTAGAGGTCGGTTGTGAAAGCATCAGGTTTGGGATTTCTTTCATTGACCAGTTCTTTGTACCACTGTAGTGTGTTTTCATTTTTCAAGTACTATTTATCCCTTTCATGGTGTCTAGATAATATCTGCCAGGAATCCAGGAGATAGGGGTATTTTTTTTTAATGAATTTATTTATATGTAAATTTCACATCTTTGCAATCCCAGGGATTTACCCCCCCCCACCTTCCCCTCCCATCCCCCCCTTTCCCTCCTGTCCATTGTTGTGTGCTTCAGTTTGGTGATCAGCCTGTTTTGTCTTTTCCTCATGGCTTTTATTTACTTTTTTTTCATTATGTCCCATATATTAGTGAAACCATTTGACTTCTGTCTCTTTTTGACTTGCTTCTACTAGTATGATTCCTTCTAAATACATCCATGTTGTCAAAAAGTCATCTAATTTGTCATTCTTAATTGATGAGTAGTATTCCATCGTGTATAAATACCACATTTTTTTCAACCAGTCATCTGTTTTGGGGCACTTGGGTTGCTTCCATGTCCTTGCAATTATAAATAGTGCTGCAGTAAACATCCGAGCACAGGTGTCCCTTTGTACCCACGTTGAGGTCTCTTTTGGGTAGATTCCCAAGAGAGCAATTGCTGGGTCAAATGGTAGATCCATTTTCATTAATTTGAAGGTCCTCCACACAGCTTTCCATAAAGGCTGAACCAGTTTACATTCCCACTAGCAGTGTAAGAGTGTTCCTTTTTCTTCACATCCTCGCCAGCACTTGTTGTTGCCTGTTCTTTGGATGTGGGCCATTATTAACTGGTATAAGGTGGTATTTCATTGTGGTTTTGATTTACATTTCCCTTATTGCTAGTGATATTGAGCAATTTTTCATGTGTCTGTTGGCCATTTGTATTTCCTCTTTGGAGAAGTGTCTTTTTAGTTCTTCTCCCCATTTTTTGATTGGGCTTTTTATTTTGCTTTTGTTTAGTTGTGTGAGTTCTTTGTGGATCTTCGTTATTAAACCCTTATCACTATTGTGGAGGGCAAAAATTTTTTCCCATTCGGTTGGGCTTCTTTTAGTTTTTCCTGTTGTTTCTTTTGCTGTACAGAAGCTTTTTAGTTTGATGTAGTCCCATCTGTTTATGTTTTCTTTCATTTTTTTGCCGTCTGTAGATGCTTCCAGAAAGGGATTTCTGAATTGTAATTCCTGAAGGGTTTTACCCAAGTTTTCCTCTATGTATATTATGGTTTCAGGTCTGACCTCTAAGTCTTTTATCCATTTTGAGTTGATTTTTGTACATGGTGTGAGAGAGTTGTCTTGGTCCATTTTTTTGCATGTCTTAGTCCAATTTTCCCAGCACCATTTATTGAATAGGCTCTTTGTTCCAGCGTTAAGTTTTTCACTCCTTTGTCAAAGATTAGTTGACTATATATGTGTGGTTTTATTTCAGGGCACTCAATTCTGGAGGTAGGGGTATTTTTGAGTTTATTTAACACCTATTTTTTGATGCTTTAATAACTCTTCAAAAGGGTGTACTAAAGACTGCAGAAGTAGAGCTTAAAGTAAATACCTTTAAGAATAGATTGTCTGTTCAAATTACCCTGGTATAATTATGAGATAAATAAAGCAAACTATTCATGATAAGTTAACCAAGGGTTACAGATACTGAAGAACCAAGATGATAAAGCAGATCTGGAAACTTTTAATTTTTCAGTGTTGAATTAAAGTTTATAAGTTTTCAGTATTTGCTGATTTGTATTCAGATTTTCATATTTTGAAAATAATTGAGTTGTTGCTTTTTTTTTTTTTTTTTTTTTTTTGAGACTAGGTCTCACTATATTGCCCGTGGAGCCATAGGCCCTTGTTGCCCGGGGTACCACGGAATCAAGCAATCCTCAGCCTCAACTTCCCAGGTAGCTGGGATTACAGGCACGTGCCACCACGCCCAGCTATTTTTTTGGAACTAGGCCTCGCTACGGGCCCCAGGGGCGACTCAAACCGCGATCCCTAGCCCCGGCCGCTTCATAGGCTGAAGCTTACAGGCACGAGCCACCGTGCCTGGCGAGTTGTTGCTTTTTAAGACATCATGATGTGTTAAAAACCTGAAGGTTTTCATGACAAAAAAGGAAAAATATGAACTCTTATACCTGCAACAAAACATTCTAATTTTTGTTATTTTTTTGCTTTTAGCCAAAAAGACAGGAAAAGTAATTATTATAGGCTCTGGGGTCTCAGGCTTGGCAGCAGCTCGTCAGCTACAAAGTTTTGGAATGGATGTCACACTTCTGGAAGCCAGGGTAAGAATTTTATTTTGTATGTAGAAGCCTGACCTAATGGAAGTAATGGTAAGAAAATTATCACTGCACCAAAAATCTTTTACCGAGGTTGTGATTTAAAGAAAAAGAATTAATTAATTTAATTAATTTAAAAAATTAATTAATTTTTTTAAAAAAGAAAAACAATTATCACTTGCAAAGTAAGAACTCATATAACTTGAATGTTAAACCACATTGATTTGTACAATACTCAGAAGTACTTTGGATAGTGTTTTTTTGTTTGTATGAAGCACTTTTGACAGTACAGCTTTGAAAAATGCTCAGTGAGTACTTAAAATTTGTAAATGATCCAAATACCTTTTGATAATATTTTCAGGTCATTGTTTCTTGCAATAACTTTTATATTTGGGACTTTGTAGGAAGTGGTTATTTCTAGTGGTGAAATAAGGTGAATTATTCCTCACTGGGTGATAAAAAGAAAATACTGTTCCTCAGGTAGCAGCCATCTTTTAGGACCTGAAGAAACCAAGATGTTGATTCCCTTATCAGTTTGTCCTGGAGAGAGAAATAGAAACTGAAGGAGGAAAGGGGTGATGGCACAGTTGGAAAAAAGTATCCTGTTAGGATGCTCCATTCAAATGACTTTTCATGAGTGGTTTTGAGATTTTTGTTATTTTCCATGTCTTAAAGGCCTCCCTGGATTCCATTTTAAAGAAGACACTCCTCAGGGAGCCTAAATTAATTTTACAAAAGCTTTTAAAATGTTACATGCAACCCAAGTTTCACTTTACAGATTGCTAATTTTAAAGATACTGTTTCACATAGGGTTGGGAAAATAAAAATTCCTGATATGGGTCTTATTGAAATGTCTTCTGAATTAATGAAAAAAGATGGTGTGCCCTTTAATGGAGGGCCTCCTTTGATAAGAATATAGCAGGGAGTAATGGAGTTCTTATCATTTTTTATCTAGGGTACAAGTTTTGTTTTGTGTTTTTTGGGTTGCTTGGAGTTTATAGCATGCTTTCATATTATCCACAATTAAGGTGTTGCTATAACTTTTCACCCTAATTGAAAATCCAGGGGCAACAGCAGTAAGCCTGAGCTTATTTAGGAGTGAGAGTTACTGTCTACAATTCATGGTACTGCACTGGAGACCCATTTGTTATTCAGGTCATCTATTAAATCTCACTGCTGATACAATATGTAGTATTAGAGACTGCTGGGTAGAGCTAGCAGTGCCTGTGACTATTATGTCTTCTGGCTGTCATTTTGTTACCTTTCTTACATCACTTAGTTCTACATTTTTGTGTGTCAGTCATGACCCACCTCTTCCTCAAATAGTCTTCCAGTTAAACCTCATGTACTCTTTATGCCCACAGCACTGTTTATTACAGTGTGAACTGTCAACTGCGCTTATATTAAACTATAAATGATAGAAGTCTGGGGTGGTACCATGTTAGGTTATTGCAGTTAAAATAGAATTGATTATTTTTGCCATTTAATTTCTGAAAAACAGGATCGTGTGGGTGGACGAGTTGCTACATTTCGAAAAGGGAACTATGTAGCTGATCTTGGAGCCATGGTAGTCACCGGCCTTGGTAAGTTCTTGGTTTTGTGCTATAATTCTTGCTTGATCTGAAAGCTCCTAGAATTGTTTGAGCTTGCATTTTACAGCCAGAGATCCAGTCTTAAAATACACTGGTTTGGGGCACTATTCTTACTGTTAGTAAGAGAATTTTTTCTTTATGCAGCATTTTTATTTTGTTATATTATTACTTTAAAGATTGGATTGAAGTTTCGTTGGTTTACATTGTTATAGTACTTTGTTAGTGTTGAGAGGTAAATTGATAAGTAGTCTTCGTGAAAATATATCAGTATGGGCAAAATTTACATTACGTACTTTGACCTAGCATATTCATGCTAAAGAATTACCCTAAGAAAATAGATAAGTGGATCGATCATGTTGCATTTGTGTTCTAATGGATTACAAGATAAATTATATAGTGGGAACTAATGGGCCACTAAAATTTTTAGTAGCTCCATATTAATGTGAAATGATGCTAGCAATTTATTGCTGACTTGAAATAGATGATGACAAAACAATAGATTCATTATAGTTCTTTTGTGTAAATTTATAATTTTATATACTTAAGATCTGGAAGGATTGGTAACAAAATATTAGCTACTTGTGGGATTATTGGTAATTTATGAGTATCTTACATATTTATTTTACTTTGGGCATTTTGGGGGCAATATAATTGACTTATCCTAAGCTTTGAGTATTTTAAATTTAGAGTAAAGGTTTTTTTTCCTTGCAGCCTTTTGTTTTCTTTTCATAGGTGTATTGAATTTAATTGTTTGAGTCTTTTCTAGGCGGGAATCCAATGGCTGTGGTCAGCAAACAAGTAAATATGGAACTGGCTAAGATCAAGCAAAAATGCCCACTTTATGAAGCAAATGGACAAGCTGTAAGTTGAGAACAAACAGAACTTACTGAAGTTCTTTGGTTCAAGTGAAAAAAATGGGAAGCAATGTCTGGATGAATAAACTTAACTACTGAGAGTAGAAGTGATGTAATCTTCTGGTTATGCCTCAGCTATGTGTAGATTTATGTGCCTGGTAGACATATCTTAAGACAGTTAATGAAAGCAAGCTGGATAGTTAACCTTTTTATTTGACTGTGGCCACTTAGTCCAGGAGACCTGTAGAATCAATGCCTGATTCTTTATTTCTTTGTATCATGCTTTCCACCATGTGCTTTATATTGTGCTTTAGCTCCGTGTGCTCTTTATAGCTTGAGCTTTGTGTTTTAGGCTTAAGTCTTTGAGGGATTAAAAATCAAATGGTTGATGGAAGCCAGTGCTTAGGTAGGTTAAAGTATTTGTTGACCAAAGACGTAGGAATTTCTATACTTAGTAGGGCATTAGCGTGGAAGTAGTATTTGGTGTAGGGGTAGTGAGAGTAGTTTAACAACTCTATGACAGGTTTAGAGCTTATCAACCAGTTCTAATTTTTAGGCTTAGGTAAAATTCAAAAATCAGTGTTCAGTGGAAATTTTGCCAATTCTCCCTAACAGGAATGAGAGACTGTAATTCTCAGGTTATAAGCACATTGCCATCTTTTTATTTTGAATAAGGGAAGATTCGTTATCATATGACAGTATAACTATTCATACTAAAACCAGTAAATTCCCAACTCCTGAATTTTGTCTGATAGTCCATGGGATTTCATCACCTATTCCTATCTCTTTTTAGGTTTTATAGGGTTCATTTTGGGGAAATTTTGGTTTTTATTCCCACCATCTGGATCCAAATTTTCTACCAAAGTTTTTGGAGTGGTGGGAGCGGGCAGCCTCCTGATAGAATAAACAGAGTGAGGGAGAAAAAGGAGGAAGTATGGGTTGAGTCAGCAGTTCAGTAAGCTTCTGTTAGACTGCAGAGATCTGTAAGGGATGTAGAGATGAGTAAGACAATCCTCCCACATGAGACCTCACAGTAGGACTTTAATACATTCATTATGGAAATTTTCAAACATGCAAAACTAGATAAAGTACTGTACTCTAACGTAATGTAGACTCCCATTTTTCCAATCTTGCTTCATTTGTCCGATTCTCTCTTTCGTCTGGAGTATTTAAAAGCAAGTCACAAACCGTAAATGCTGAACATTTGCCAGAGTCTAGGCACTGTTGTAAACACTGAAGATGTATCCTCTGCCCTCAAAGGACTAAAATTCTAGTGACTCCAGGTACTTACAAGCTCAAGAGCATCAGAAATAATAAGTGTCATTAAAATCTTAAATGTCTATCTCCCTTGCCCCTACCCCCAAAAATAATCCAAGTACATATTACCCATAGATACACTAGAACACAAAACTAAACCACATTTGTTAAGGGTAAAATAGAACCTTAAGTTGCTAAGAATCACAGGAGAGCGTCTCTGGTAGGGGGCAGGGTTAGTGGTGGGGGAGATTTGGAGTGAAGAAAAACACTTATAAAGATGGTTTAGGACTTCAGTGTGTGTTTCTAGAGAGAAAGTCATTGGAGGCAGAGGATTTAAATCTAAGGACTCTGGGGAAGGATGAGGATGTACCAGTGATAGACAACTAAAGTTGTTAGCTCTAGGCGCATTTGTCTCCAAGGTGGAGAGCAGGAGAAGTGATGTGACCGGAGAGGCGTTGTCAGTGGACAGTAATGTAAAGGATTAAATGGGGAAGCAAGACTCCACAGTGGATATTATAGCCCCCCTTAAGAATTAATGGAATCAGCTAGGCACGGTGACTCGTGCCTGTAAGCTTCAGCCTATGAAGCGGCTGGGGCTAAGGATCGCAGTTCGAGTCCCGCCTGGGGCCCGTAGCGAGACCTAGTTCCAAAAAAATAGCTGGGCATGGTGGTACACGCCTGTAATCCCAGCTACCTGGGAAGCTGAGGCTGGGGATTGCTTGAGTCCGTGGTACCCCGGACAATGAGAGCCTTCGGTTCCACGGCAAAAATAGCAAGACCTGGTCTCAAAAAAAAAAAAAAATTAATGGAATCCAAAGTAAAAATTATCACATCAGTAAGACAGACAGCATCTCTTTCTTTTAGCTATTCCTGAATGTAGAGTTAGGTTTAGTCTAACAGTAAAATATAAACTTTTTCCCTAGTAGAAATATCCAGAGAAATTATGCTGTTTTGGTTTTAGATAAGCTTTAACATGGTCTTATTTTTTTTCTCTAAATAATATGTTAGTATTACTCTCAAGATGGCATGCAACCAGCTGCCAGTCTATAAACCAGTGTGTGGTGAGAGAAATAGCTTGTATGTCAAATGCAAATAACTAACTACATCTTTAGCATACTGTTAGGTCAGGTGAGGACTTTTTTTTTTTTTTTTTTTTTTTGAGACTAGATCTCGCTATTTTTGCCTGTAGAACCACAGGCTCACATTGCCCAGGGTACCACAGATTCAAGCACTCTCCAGCCTCACCTTCCCATCCCAGGTAGCTGGGATTACAGGCACGCACCAGCACACCCAGCTATATTTTTTTGAAACTAGGTCTCGCTACGTACCCCTGGTGGGACTCAAACCGTGATCCCTGGCCATGGCCATGGCTTCCTAGGCTGCCGTTTACAGGCATGTGCCACCATGTGCCCCCCCCCCCCCTTTTCTGTAGTAAACATTCTCAATGAAGGAAGTGGTGTTATTCACATTCTGGCATAAGCTCCTTATCTGCCCGCTGCCAGCCTTGGAATCCCACCATGATAAGCAGCTACTGAGCTACTGTGGTTTTCGGTATTTTGTTTGCAGGCATAGTTTTCCAAGTGAAGGTGGTTTGCATTTGGCTCAGTAGCCATGTAGTAAGGAGAACTCTTTAAGTGTTCTCAAATCTGGGAAGGAATTCTTAACCCCTTTTAAGTTTCACTTGCCTTAAGCTCGTTAATTGATCGAACCTGCGAAGGCATGTTAATGTTTCTGTTCCCAGTCGTCTAGCTCAGTAAGAATAAAGAGCTGTTGGCCAGTAGACTAGCTTTGGCTTGTAGGACAACTGCTAAGAGTTACAGCCCCACTAATCTAGTCTTACAGTTACAAATACATTTTATGGCTTTAGAAATCTAAACAAGTCAGTAGGTCAGTTTCATTCTCCATTTTGCAAAGAAAAGTCTAAAGCTCAGTTGTGTTTGCCTAAGGTCATGGTAGGCAGTAAATTGTAGAACCTGAATCCATTGACTTGCAGTTGAAATCCCTGTACTTGTACTGACAGTTCCAGGGAGGTTGGGCCAGAGGTGAGAGTGTGAAGGACTGCAGCTGCCTGTGCAGCCACTTTGGCTGGCTTTCCTTTCCAGGAGACTCTCCTGTAAGGGAGAGACTCTTACTGTAAGGGAGCAAGGCCCGCCTACTATGAAACTTATTAAACCATTCGACTTCTTTTCTCTTTAGTAAAATGTGGAATTCAGTGGGACTCTCTGTCCCTCCGATGGCCTCATGGTGAAAAGGGTGATCAATGATTCTTTTGTTAACACACAGAAATTCTCTCATCCTGTACAAGGCCAGCAAGAACTCAGTTGTAAATACCATTTATAATACTGTCTTAAGGACATATCACCACACTCAGCTGTTTTTCTGCCAGATGCCCAAAAAAAAAGAACAGCAAGCCGTTTGTGTTTTATTATCTTAATATTTTTTTAATCATAAGACTCCTGAGAGGGTTTTGCAGTTCTCTCTGATCCTGCCCTCGCAGCTAGAATTTGAGCTGTGGTTTTGATAGAGGAAACTTGTTTTAATAATAATCTCTGGATGTCTAGAACAAGGGCTTCCCATCTGATTCTAATGTGGATAACTTTATGAAAGTGTGCCTTCCTAGTCTGTAAAAAACAATTAAGCTGATACAGTGACTGCCCTGAGATTAACTAAAGATGGAGTTACAATATGAATTACGTCATAATCTGCTTTAGCTGGATGTAGAGAAAGTTGGGGAATGGAGTAATTCATATCTCAAACATTTAGGGAGGTACCAGTGAGGGGACCAAAAAAATGGATTGGTGGGGAGAAGGGGAAGTGATTCTTAATGCTTTCTGCATCTCCTGTACACCAACTAGTAACCCAGAGGCTTTAGATTCTAGATTTTGGCTTTTTCTTAAGATATTTTAATAAAATTCATGTGGTCTTATAGCATTTTGCATTACAGTGTCCCTGGTTTCCTTTCGCAGTAGAGAGAAATGTCATCAGGTGAGGGCCAGAGGCTCAGTAACTACTTGGGAAAATAGCCTGGTTTTCTTCCTGGGATTAAAGAACACTCCCAAGGTTCCAGGTGGTGGGTCTCTTACAAAGACAGCTCACTGGATGTGCTCAGCACCTGTCGTGGTGTAGACAGTTTCCGACTGTGTTCATGTGGACTGGTGCGTCACGCTGTTCGCTGTTGACCTTCCTTTATCTCCCTTGGTGTAAGCTTCTTAGGTGTCTGTAGGCAGCCTTCCGCTACCCTTTAAACTGTGGCCTCCAATCCTTGTTTTCATAAATGTAAAAATCTCCTATCTTCCTTTAATGTTCCTGAGTTCTAAGATCTTACTTTCCCCTTTCATATGCACGTAATACTGACTTTGCTCCTTTAAACTTTGTTAATTTATTCATGCAAGAAGAATTTACTGCGCCCTTCCACTTGTGTTGTGCGCTGCTAGAGTGCGCTCCTCAGAGACCTTATGTCTGCCTTCCTCACACAGCCTCGTTACTGCGTTAGGAAAGTCAGTCATGCACAGCCCTCAGTGGATTCCTTGTGAGTTAAGGAAGGGGAGGAGGCAGCAGTTTCCATTTATACTGTCACATTGAATTTTACTTGGACTGAGAGTACATATACTCTTACCCTGTTGCTCCCTTTAGGAGGATTAATAGGTGGATCTCATTTCCCTTGGCAACTGGAGATCTGAATCAGACTAGTTTTTCTAGGTGTTAACAAAAGAATTAAGTTTAAACTTTCATAAAACATAATTCTAGAAGTTTTGGGAGGGGATGGGAGAGGTAAAGATTGTGACTTCTTTTGGCCAGATTTTACAATTACAGTTTTTTCCAGTGAGTTATCCTTTGGAGAATTTCTCTTCCTAAATCTCAGTCTGTAGCCAGAGCCTGGCTGTACTTGACTCCATTCTGCTCTGCTGCTAGAAAACAGTGCAGAGTGGAAGTGAGCTGATAGAGAGCTGTGATGGTAGAGTGTGTCCAAAGGTAGAGCCTGAAGAGTGCTCACCTTCTTGGGATGATCGACTTACCCCAGGATCAGGAAGCTGCGCAGAGTTTCAGGACTCTCCCTAAATTCATTCTGCATGAGCTCGATGCGCAGACTGCGCCTCCCCAGTCACGTCCAGGGATGCCCCAGAGGCTCCACAGGACCTGGAAACCTATCAGGATACGTTCCCATTTAGAGTCACGAGACTCAGCGAATTCTCTTGAAGAGTCTAGTTTACCTGCAGCCTTTCTTAGAGAAATAAATAGCTTTGAAAAGTTATAACCAAAACCTGTTTCAAGTGAGATCCTCTCTGTGTGACCCTCTGCTAGAAATCCATACCAAGACAAGATCCTTTTCCCAGAAACCGTGTCTCAGTGTGTCACTGTATGTTCCCTGTTGTCATGCAGAAATCCAACTCTTCCATGTGCCTGACCCTTTGCAATCACTTGCTGAGCTCCTTTCTCACTTAGACTAGAATGACTAGATAAAATTAATTATTACTTAGGTTTAGAGATTGCCAATGTGTCAGCTCCTTTCCATGATTATTTGTACAATTAACAGAGACCACGGGGGAAGAAATGACCCAAAAACAGGGGTGCTTATTTCAGCTATTGGCTCCTTAGTTCTTTTTGTTGTCTGGGTATGTCAGATAGGACATATCTGGCTACCTTCATTTGAAAAATAGATTTTACTGATAAATATATCAGTAAAAATGCATAACTATTTTCTGCCAGTCAGTACCTGTGTCTTACTGGACAGGTATTTTAGTTATTGTTCTGCAAATATTTCTTTAATTTCAAAATGGAGTTTTAAAGTTAATGGAAAACTTGGAAAACTGCATTTTAAAACTGCTGCTGGTCTCACCGGCAACCTATGCCTGGTGAAGTAGGCAGAGAATACCAGGTCTGACTATCTTCTGTTGCTTTTCAACCTTCGGAGCCTCGAGTTAGGGTGGTGTACCGGAGATGCAAACGTGTCTTCGCGTGTCAGTCAGCTGTGGCAGTCACTTTTTGGTGTGCTTTTCATTTGATTTTGTTTTTGTCACTGTTATGTGTGTGCCCCTTACCCCCTTTTTAGTTTTGCTTTATTCCTCACTGCTTTCTGATATCATCTTCCCTTACCCCCCAGCCCTATCCCTGCCACCTACCCCATGGTCAAACTACCCCTTTTTTGCCCATTTCTATGCTTTAACTTTCCCATTTTGGTTTCTGTACACTCTGTTGTTCCATATTTCTCTGGTGGTTGCAGCTTCTGAGCTAACAATGCTTCTGTCATGCTGTGTGTTTAAAGCCTTGATTTTATTGCTGTCGTTCAAAACTAAACTTGACGTGGCTGTTGGGCTGTTATTTACAGTTTATTTCTCTCTCTGCTGCACTGGTTAAAAGGACACTGTCAAGGTATTTTTTTTTCATAATTTTTCAAATCATTTTCTTCACTGTTTACAGTAACCCATTAAAAGCTTGAAACTTAAATCTTTCCCTTCCAAAGCTCCTCTCCATCATACATTCACACTGGTCTGTTGTTGTAGAGTGGCGCCTATATGTTGGGCTGGTGTCATTTGAGTTTTTGTCATTGAAAACGCATGTAAAACTTCGGGGTTTTTGTGGGGGATGTGGGTGGACTAATGGGGAAAGTGTGATGAATCAAGTGGGCTGCTCAGCAAATAGAGGGAAGAAACAAAAGGTCAAATTTGGTCCCTCTAACCTTGACAGTGTCCCTTTAAATACTTCTCTACCACACATCCTGGACCCCGGTTACTGAGCCTAAGTGCTGCGTACTTTTAAAGTATGAACTTTGCACCCTCGCTGCAAAGATTAAAGCTTGTCTGAAGTAAGCCATCCATATAACGCTGGAAGAGCTTTAATCTGCTCCATTTGCACACTTGTTTTTGGCACTTCTGCCCTATTTGGAAAGGCATTTATGGTCTGGTCCCTCTCGTTGCTATAGCATCCTCTTGCTAGGCCATCGTAGTTTTTGAAGCCATAGTAATAGCCTCCTTCTCATACCCTGGGGAAAGCCGTCATACACACTGCATCTGATCAGTTAAGATCTCATCACAACATAGTTTTACGTTGAAAATGTCATTGTCTCCTAATTGAACGGAAATCCAGATTTGCAGTGTTTAGAACCACCTTTTGGTTCTAAAACATTATTATAGGAACTACACCGAGTAAACTTTCAACTAAAATCTCTTTGAGCTGCTCTGTTCATATCCATCACATCAGTGAGGAGAAATAACTGATGAGGACCAGTGAGGTACCTTGACAGGAGGTTCTGTCTCTTGCATTCACTGTGACAGCTATGTGATCAGACAGATACGAATGTCACCAGGAACGCTTTCTTTAGCCATGGAGTTGGTAGCTCATTAACTCCTGGTACCATTAACTTCTGGTATGGCCTTGTTACATTAAAATGGCACCAAGCATCCAAAGTCTGTTTCTCTGTCTTAACTTCTCAATATCAACTCAAGATTCTTAAGACTTTATATATTTCTTAGGCTGAGGGGGAGTCTCTAATTCATAAAGATTTCCTGATTTCTTTCAGGTTTGATCTTTCAGAACTTGATGCATTAAAATGTTGTTTTTGATGGAATAAATTAAGATGTCCTTCATATTTGCAGTTCCATAGGAGAGTTGCAGTTCTTTTTCCCTTTCTCTTTTTGAGTCCAGATTGTACTTCTCACTGTATTCTTTTTGCTACACCATGACTCATCTCATTTGTGACTCGTCAGTGAAAGGGCAGAAGCTAGTGTTTTCAGAGGACAAAAATTAAGGTATTTCAAGAGGTAGAGAATCTCACTGTCATGATCTTGTCCACAGTCAGTTACCTCTGAGTGAGAGAGAATCCCTCTTTGACTATCATGTTTATTAGAACTTAGTTTTTTTGTTTTCTTGTACTAATTTTAGGTTGACTATAAGGTGAAAAGCTACATGTTTTGAGTCCCATTTCTTGGTTTGATGCTCATCATATTATGGCAGGAGGTGACTTGCCTTACGCATGCTTTTTCTTTTTCTTGCTGCTCTTGTAAATTCAGCAGTATAGTAGGTACAGTTTATTTTGGGGCCGAGGTAACCAGCAGCAGAGATGCGTGTCAGCTAAGTGGCAGCAGCAGCAGCAGCAGCACAGCAGGGACTAGGCTTGTGGTCTTGCAGCTCCATGATCAGCTTTGCAGCCTGTCCTCTTCATCTGCAATTGGGAGGGGCCAGACCTAGGATGCATGTCCCTTCAGATGCTCAGAGAGCTTCGGACGCTCACCTCTGAGCTTCACTGGAACATGTTACTGGAACATGCCAAGGAGTAGAGGTGTTCTTACTCATAGCCATGAATTCTGCTTTTGTCTCCCCTTTCTCACCCGAAATTCTGTCATCTTCAAGGGGAAGTAGTTACCTTGGGCTTCTTATTTTCCCACCCTGTCTTTACTCTGGAAGGCTTTCGGGGATAGCTTTTTTTCTGTGGGACTTTTCCAGCGTGTTTTTTGCATGGCAGCACCGCTCAGCTCAGTGCATGTCCGCTCCAGGGCACCTTGTGCTCCATGCAGCTTCAGATAGCATCAGTGTGAGTCCTGCCCCTTTTCCAGTTCTGTGGGCAAAAACGGGAGAATTAGTAGCTGTCAGAACTGAAACATTTCATATCTCATTTAGCGAAACTGACCACCTCATAGAAAAGAAAGTTTGAATCATTACCCTCAGAGGCTTCCCTTTAAGCTGCATTTTTTAGCCTGTTAAACTGTAGAGCATTTGTGTTTCATGGGTAATTATATTTAGTCGTCCAAGGACCAACTCTGCTATACTTCGGATTTTCAGGTTCCTAAAGAGAAAGATGAGATGGTAGAGCAAGAGTTTAACCGGTTGCTAGAAGCTACATCTTACCTTAGCCATCAACTAGACTTCAATGTCCTCAATAATAAGCCTGTGTCCCTTGGCCAGGCCTTGGAAGTTGTCATTCAGTAAGTACTTGGATACTCATTGTACAGTGACTCCCTTTACATGTGTACTCTTTATGTTTGAACTTTTTCAGCAAGTCTTGTTTGAGCTAGTCTTCGTGTGCAGTGGGAAAATCTGACAATAAATCATTTAAAATAATTCCATGATCCTTAAGGCTCCTGAACTCTAATATTTATAGCTTTTATGACACTTCAGGTGAGCCTTGATGTCCTTGTGTTTTGGTGCACACCTGTCTTGCCACACAGCTGGCTGTGGCCAGGGCAGACATATTGTCTCTCTTAGGTTACAAGAAAAGCATGTAAAAGATGAGCAGATTGAACATTGGAAAAAGATAGTGAAAACGCAAGAGGAACTAAAAGAGCTTCTTAACAAGGTAAGATGTATCTGAACGTCATAGCTGAAGATACTTCAGTGGCAGCAGGGTGGGGAACTTTTCATTTGGTCATTTTAAAGACATTTTTGTATGATTTCTCCATGGGAGAGAAGACTCGTAATTGGCAAAAGAGATGCTGTTTTGTCTGTCAGCCTTTTAATGATATTGTTGGTAAATTGTTCCCAAGGGAAATAGGTCTTTCCTGCTTCCTTGTTTCAAAGCTGGCTGGGTGCCCTCTGCTGAGGTCTAGGAGTAGCAGGCACTCAGTCATGCTTGGGTTAGGTTCCTGTTGATGGAAAGTGCAGGTCAGGAGCCAGGTCTGTCAGTTGTTGCCATAGTTGTTTCACATGGCGTGTTGGTGTCACCCACCTCAATTCCCCAGTAAGTCTATTGAGAACTTTTCTGTACCACTACCCTGCACAGCCCTGGCTCAGACTGGAAAACTGTTTTTCTCTTCTCATTCGTTCAGCTGCGAGCATAGCTCTAGCTTAAGGAGAAAACAGCATCTAGGTGGCTATACAGGGCAAGCACTGGCTGCGTCTTGTGGCTGCACTCTTGCCTCCTGCTCTCACTATGCCTCAGTTCTTTATCCTGTTTAATGAGGAAGCCTCCTGCGCACATTCTTCCTGGATTGTGGTGCAAATGAAATGAGAAGAAAGCTCAGAAAGGACCAACTTGCAGAGTAACTGGGGGGTCCCCAGTCTTAAAACTTTAGCTTCACCCTAGTCCAACAAAGCACCATCAGCACCATGAGAAAGCTAATGCTGAGAGTGGCTGCATAAGGCATTGTGTGGTGATTTCACCTCTTGTAAAGTCTGTAGAAGTCGTGACAGTTTTTCTGGAAATTAGTTTTCAGTACTTAGTAAAATTGGTCACTCATTTTTTTTCTCATTGATTTTGGAAGGCACTGCCAGCAGTGATGTGGTACCTTGTGTTGAGCTGTTGAGGATTTTTTTTCCTATTGCAAAATGTCATGATGTATGTAAATGAGGTACTTAAGAAATCCAGGGACCTTGAGGGTATAACGTTTAAGGTGTAAAGCATTTTAAGGAGGGGGCAGACGTGGTCTAGCTATCTGAAATGGTCGAATGCATATTTTCTCTTTAGATGGTAAATTTGAAAGAAAAAATTAAAGAGCTTCATCAGCAATACAAAGAAGCATCTGAAGTCAAGCCACCCAGAGACATCACTGCTGAGTTCTTAGTGAAAAGCAAACACAGGGATCTCACAGCCCTGTGCAAGGTACAGTGGCCATGTGTGTGCATGCTACGTGGCCTTACTTGGAATCCTAAGAAATAGTATCGAGCTGGGGGCGTGAGGACAGAGTGACTTACAGGCACACACCTATCTAGTGTCAGCAGCAGCATCTGGAGGTGGGTAACCACAGGGCTTTACAAGTTAGTTTGGTTTGAGACCTGCTTTTTCTGAAGAATTCTTGCTTTGTTTTCACACTGTCATCCTTTAGCTTATTTATGTCTCCTTTTAGCCCTTTGTCATCCATGACAGTTCAAACTAATGATAATGGATGTGGACTTCAAAGTAGCTGGAGACATTGTCTCTCAATTAGTCTCTCCTAACCATGTGACCTTGGTCTCCTTAGTCACCTCATCTGTGCCATGGTGTAAATTCTGCCTCTTGTGGGGACGCCAGGCTCAGAGCATGTAAAGTGCCAGAGGTGGTAGTGCCTGTTCCTTTTCAGCTTCCTTCATTGCAGACTTGTGTGTTCTTCCTTTATTTCTTCCTGCTGCTTGCGCCCCCTCCCCCATCCTAGTCCAGGCTGGTATTATCATTTACCTCCAGGAATACCCGCACCTGAGCTCAGGCCTCAGCCTTAAATGGATGGAGGTTCACTTGGAGGAGGGACCTAGACAGTGGTGGGAGCCAGGCCTTACATGCTATGGTGTGACCTGACTTTCAGGAAAGCTCAGACTATTTCTCTTTATTTTATTAGGAATATGATGAATTAGCTGAAACACAAGGAAAACTAGAAGAAAAACTTCAAGAATTGGAAGCCAATCCCCCAAGGTAAGGAAGACACCCATGTTCAGAGGTAGCTTTTACTGTTTTTCCTGTTACATTTAGGAGGAAAATCATGAAGCACCCTGGGCTTTTATTTATGTCCCCTGCATGGGGTGGCGAGCTGAGCTGTTCAGTGAGTGGGAGGTGGAACTTGTCAGGTTCCGAAGTCACCCACACTTGCTTTTCCATGTGTCAGCGTGTGCTAGAGACATATATTGGTTTTGAAAAAGCAGCATTTCTCCATAAAATATTTGAATGAAAATGCAGTAAATGAAAATTTTCTCCAAGTGGGATCGAAAGTGGTGTTGCTTTTGCTTTCTGTGATTCCGGTGACTGGGAAGGTCGTGCCCTATATTTTCACTGGGGCTTTGACTGGGACTTGACTCCACACTGCGTCCATCATCCACGTAGCTCTACTCTGTCCTGTGACCTGTTCGTTCTGATACGTCCATGCGTTGTCTAAAATGCAAAACAAAAAATTCTTCACAACAAATGGACATGTGTCATGAATGCAAGGTGACAGTGCGTCTTTTTCCAGACCAGCGAGGCCTGAATGTAATTTGCTTTCTCTGGTGAGTTTGATACTGCACTCACTAAAGGAATAAAGGGGTTCATAAGACAGATAGGGCCAGTCCCGGGGGGTGACACACAGTTACCAAAATTGTCCACATCATTTCATTGTGAATAGTAGTAATGTTCTTTCATAACCTTGCACTCCTTTGTTCTCATTTTGCAGTGACGTGTATCTCTCTTCAAGAGATAGACAAATACTTGATTGGCATTTTGCAAATCTTGAATTTGCTAACGCCACACCTCTCTCTACACTTTCTCTCAAACATTGGGATCAGGTAAACTTCCTTTATCATTCATTTTGTTGCACATGTCTTTGAGAGAAGACCTTAATTTGTGTGTTTTTAAACCATTTTTAAGGATAAAATTTACATGTAATAAAATTCAGCTATTTCAGTTGAATAGTTTGATGTTTTGCCAGATACACAGTGTGAACTATCACCACAATCAAGACAGACCATTTCCATCACCCTGAAAAGTTCTCTTGGGCCCTTGCAGTAAATCTTCAGCCTTCCCAGTTCTTGTCCCAGGTTACTTCCTATTACTGTAGTTTTGCTTTTTCTAGAATTGCACATAGAGGGAACATACAGTGTATATCTTATATAGTGTAAAGCTTTTTGTGTGTTGTTACTTTCAGTCAGCATGAAGTTTTGGGGATTTATCTGTTACATCAGTAGTTTGTTTGATTTCATTGTTCAGTGAGTAGTATTCCTTTGCATGGCTGTGGTGAGCTCGCAGATTGTTCATTCTTTTAGTAGTGTGTTAATGGGCATCTGGGATTATCCACATGGATATATTCCAAGAACCCAACCCACCCCTGCATGTGTGAAACCACATACACCATGGATTTTACCAAGCCTTGACACATACTGTTTTGTCCTGTGCATACCTATGACTAAACTTAATTCATGGACGTGCTGAAAGGATAATAAAATAGAACAGTGAGAACAATACTGTAATAAAGGTTATGTAAATATGGTCCCTCTCAAAACGCTGTTGCAATATTTTCAGACCTTGGTTGACTGCAGGTAACGGAAACCACAGCGAGGCCTGCTATAAATGTGTGTGACTGCTGTGAGGGTTCCTGGCGTTCTCTTGGGTAATTATCTGTCTAGGTGTGACATTGCTGGCTCTTATGGAAAACAGATTTTATCAGAAACGTCTGAGCTGTTTTTCAAGTCACCACCAGCAGTGTGTGGACCTGCAGATTCTGTCAGTACTTAAACTACAGCCACTCAGGCATCACACCGTGGCTTCAGCACCTCGCCCTGGGAGCTGCTGGTGTGCTGTGTCGCTTCATGACTGGGTAGCCAGCCGTCCGTGTGCCAGCTTGTCGCTCTGTGATGAAAAGTCTGTTCAGATCTTTTGTCCATTTTAAGTCTTGCCTGTCCTGTTGAGTTGCAGGAGTCCTAGTCCTTTGTCAGGTTCTGGTTTTGCACACGTTTTCTTCTGGTCTGCAGCTGCCTTTTCTCTTCTACACAGCATCTTTCAAAGCATGAATTTTTAATTTTGTCATGTCCTATTTTTCCACCTTTCTTTCAGTCTTTGTAATGTTTGTATTTTGAAAAAAAATCTTTAACATTTTGAACTCTTTGACCATGAAGTTTTTAAAAATGTATTTATTCTGTTTACATTCTTTGGTCCACTTTTAGTTTTCATGTGTCGAGAGAGGGGAGGGGAGGGGAAAGGACATCTTTCTCCATATACACCACACTTCTTCTGTCTCAGTCTGTCGCTGAAAGTGAGTGGCCTGCGTGAGTCTGCGGTTGCTCTTTCATGTTCATCGTTCTGTTGAGGTGCTGCTATCATCCTCCTTGCTTGCTCTTCCTCTTAGTGCACCTTGGAATTGGGTAGTGTGAGTGCTCCAGCTTTGCTCTTTTTTGAAATTTTAGCCATTAGGTTCCATAAACCTAATTTAGGGAATCATTTTGTAATATTTTTAGAATCATTTTGAATATTTCTATTACTACCAAAAAATAATCGGAAATTTTGTAATTCTCAGTGTAGCAATCTTAATACAGCTTGTCAGCCTATTCAACATTGTGTGATTTACTCTTGAACTGGTGAGACGTCTTGGGGCTTAAGACTGTAGAATATTACAGTTCGGTTACATATTTTAATTTTCATTACACATTTTCCTAGTCAGAGTGCCTGCAGCTCTCTAGAGTAGACCCTTACAGGCGTTAGAATTTTAATTACAGTGAAGATTAGGCTTGTGAGTGGTAAAAATCTTGCAGAATTCTTATTCTCTGGACTCATGTAGTATTGCTATGCTGCAAACTTACCTAGGGGAAAAAGACATCGCCCTAATCTCACTGCCCAAAGTTCAATATTAAGGACATTTGGGCTACCTCCTCCCTCAATCCTCCACCCCCCGTGGTTTTCTGAGGCAACTGTAGCTGAATACTGTGTGGTAGCTCTTTCATTTGGACTTAGCTTGTTAACTGTTAGCACAGCAGGTGTTTCCAGTGCGAGGGAACTCAGCAGAGATGGCAGGCGTTGGATTAAGAAATACAGAAGCATGTCCTTTCCTCTCCTCTTTAGGATGACGACTTTGAGTTCACTGGCAGCCACCTGACCGTGCGGAATGGCTACTCGTGCGTGCCTGTGGCTTTGGCCGAGGGTCTTGACATCAAGCTGAACACAGCCGTGCGTCAGGTTCGCTACACAGCTTCAGGTGCGTCACGGAAGAGTCTCTTCCTCTGGTACCTGTGGTGTGGTTCTTTGTTGAGTTGGGCCTACAGAAAGATATGGGTACGTTTCCCAATAGAGTCCTATAAACGGTGGCTCCAGAAATTAGAATTTGTATCAACAAAAGGATCGAGGCTGTAGAGTGTGGCCCCAGTTCACACTGTGTAAGCCGGGAAATCGAGCGAGTTTTTAGTTTACAAACTGTACGTGAGTTAGCATCTGACAGCCAGCAGTGGGCTTGGGTCCCATTGGCTTGAGCATATTCTGGAGTATCGGGATTTTGGTCCCTGTGGTCCAGCAGACCCTCCTCCTTGCTTCCCGCCAGCTGCTGTTGGGCTTTGGCACCTTCTGACTTTCTCACCAGGCTGGGCGGAGATTTTCCTCAGGCTGGTTTCCGGCTCTGGAGCAGTCTCTTCAAGAGGGATTTGCCTGTGGTTCTTTTAGCGGTAGATTCAGTGTCATGGGCGCAGAAGACCTGTGGCCCACCGACCTTTGGAATTAGTCTTGAACTCCTTGTGGTGTAGTGGTCACCGCCTGTCAGAGGGCCCTCACGAAAGGGGAGGTGGCGACGCATCATGCCTCGCTTCCCCTTTGGTCAAGTTGCTGGATCAGCACTTTGACGTTGAAGAATCACAGAAAGTCTCCCGTTTAACTTTCCCATGTTGAGGCAGCTTTTAGCCTACGGAGTTGCCAAGAGCTGCAACTTTGAACGGTCTTTGCAGGCTGAAGAATATCAGAGAGAACAGCTTAACAGCTTTTGTTTTCTAGTTCTATGGCCACAGGAACAAGGCATGTAATGAGCTCTCATACTTGTTTCAAGCAATTTATAGTCTTTTGAAACTATATATAATAGATATTATTCATTGAAACACCAAGTACAGATGAGGAAAAATAAAATGAATTTACTTTCAGCGTGCTTTCTGTGGAACTTGGAGCTCATTCCTTTCTGACCAGCCGAGTGTCACCATGCACCCGGGAGCCGCCACACTCATGGGTTTAGCTCCTCACCCCAAGCTGGGGCCCTTTCTCCCTCAGGCCTTAGTGAGCACCTGCCCACAGTGAGGAGAAGGTAGGGGAGCTATGGGGACAAGACATGTTATCTAAATGTTAAATAGGAAAGGTCTTTTCATGAGTCCAGAAGTCCCTTCTTGTGAAGCAAGGCTCGTGTGACACAGACTGAGCATGACTAGCAGGGTGTGTGTCCGCACGCTTATTCCTTGTGTGGCCTTAAGACGAGTCACTTTACCTCTCTCTGCCTCTGCTGTTCTATAAAAAAATGAATAGACCCGACTTCAGAGACTCAGTAAGAATCAGCAGAGCTATTTGTGCAGATCCTACTCTGTTCTCAGTGCTCAGTACCCTTACCAGTACCCCGTCACCAACCTTCCTAGGATGTGAAGTGATCGCTGTGAATACCCGCTCCACAAGCCAGACCTTTATTTATAAATGTGACGCAGTTCTCTGTACCCTTCCCTTGGGTGTGTTGAAGCAGCAGCCACCAGCTGTTCAGTTTGTGCCACCTCTTCCCGAGTGGAAAACATCTGCGGTCCAAAGAATGGGATTTGGCAACCTTAACAAGGTAACTTCCCCGGGCATCTTTCTGCACCCATTGCCCTTCATTCAGGGAGCGAGAAGGGCTTGCCTTTCTGTGCGCTTTGCTGTGTTCTCAACTCCGGTACAAGGTGATACGAGGTCTGTGACTGCATTCACTTCAGTACCTATTATGTAAAGCGCCCAGTAGGACTTTGTCTCCTAGAGTCACTTTGGAAACCTGAGCCTAGAGAGCGCGAGCCCTAAGTGTCGTCCTGAGTAATCACATTATAGAGCTTTCTAAGCTCCGTGACAGCAGAAGCAACTGTAGGTGTGAGGGAGGCTGTGCTCCCTTCTCTGAGTCCCACCTCCAGCTCACGCACGGCTTCCTCCGCAGGTGGTGCTGTGCTTCGACCGGGTGTTCTGGGATCCGAGCGTCAATTTGTTTGGGCACGTTGGCAGCACAACTGCCAGCAGGGGTGAGCTCTTCCTCTTCTGGAACCTCTACAAAGGTAACAGCCTTTTAGCTCTAATCCTTCTCATATCCTTATAGCAGTTTCCTGGTTCTACTCAAACACATGTCTTAGCTCTAAGTCATCTGTTCCTAAAACCTTCTCTGGGTCTGGGTGAGCAGAACAGGGCAGGGGGTAGAGACGGGGCAGGGGAAGCCTAGGTCAGAAGGAAACACGAAAAGAATCACCAGCCACGCAAGAGGGACAGACCCAGGGAGGCTTCCTAGACGGGCACACTCGTGTCCCTTGTCCTTCGGCTTTGGCTTTGGTGTTCAGTCTTTGGCCACATGATGTCCCTTGGGATGTCTTTAGCAAATTCCTATCCTGTTTTCAAGTACATTTAGATCCTTGTCTAAGGAAAGGGTACACATCTTTCTGTGCAGAATGGCCTTGATCTTGACTTAAAGCCCAGTCTTTCCATCTTCCTCAAATAGCCCTTCCCACGGCCAGGGCCACTCACCACAGCAGTGGCACCTTGTTCCTGACACACTGCCTTCCGATGCCAGCCGAGTGCCCCTCTTTCCCTCATCTGGACTGTCAGGTCCTGTACCAGCTGCACTCACATGCCTGCGCACGCTCTCTCAGACCTGTTTCTGCCACTGCCTCCTCCCTGCCATCCATGCTGCTTTGGTGGCTTCCCATTTCCGTCTGGCCTTTGTGAAGGCCTGCACATTCTGGCCCTCTGCCATTTCTGCTTCCGGCTTGTTTGCACCCGGGCACCTGCCGGCGTGGCCTCTTCCAGTGCTTGCCGCTTCCACTTCTCAGGGCCAGGCCACTTGTCTGTGCTCCTGGAATTCTGGAATGCACCGGGCCTGCAGGAAGCCTTGACCTTTAAATGTCACTGTCCCAGGGAGACCTTCCAAGACACATACCCTCACTGCCTCCGGTCTAAATCAGGTCTCTGTTCTTTTCTCTGTGTCCTGTTTTCCTTCGTGGCCCTGATCGCTTGGTAATTATTGCCCGTGATTTCTATCTGCTCATCTGTGGCGTAGCTGGTCGGGCTCAGGGCTGGTACGTCCCACAAGCCTGCTGCGCCAGTGCGCACCGGAGGGGTGGGGAGCAAAGATGGCGCTGGGCTTGGAGAGGCCTGAGGCCACAGAAGGATGTCAGGGAGCCCTGTAAGGTGGCCAGGACTGAGAATTCTGTTCCTAAATGCTGGGTTTTTAGTGATGCCTGAGCGTTTCCCAGGACTGCTGCCACCTGCAGTTACGAGCAGCGAGACGCATGGCGCCACTCACCGCAGTTGCTCTCAGGTAGACGGCACGTGTCTGTCTGCTGGGCCTTGGGCTTCAGTGCGCCAAGATGAAGTGAGGTCCAGAGGCGGCTCTTGAGAGAATGTGTTGGAAAACCTTGGCCCTGCCTTTGTTTCCCCAGCGCCAATACTGCTGGCCCTCGTGGCGGGAGAAGCTGCTGGAATCATGGAAAACATCAGCGACGATGTGATCGTGGGCCGATGCCTGGCCATCCTCAAGGGGATTTTTGGTAGCAGCGCCGTGCCCCAGGTGAGGGCGTGGGCAGCATGGGGAGAGCGAGGGGCCAGTGTGACGTGTGAAGTTGTAGCCCAGGTTTTTGGTCAGGAGTTTTGGTCAGGGCGGACAAGTATGCTGGGCTCACGTGGACGCCCACGTTCGTAGCCCAACTGTCCCTGGTGTGGGCTTCACAAAAGGCCGCTGGCACGTTGGTGGGGGAATCGGGGGCGCCGAGCTACACTGTCCACTTGCCTGTTGCCTGCCTGTGCAGTCCTCCCACCCCCACCTTCGACAGGGGCCAAACTCCCCTCCCCTGAGGGGAGGCTCAGGAGAGTCCCTTGCAACACTTTTCTATTGCTCAGAAAAGTGTCTGACACTCTCAGAGCCTTTGATCCACAAGGAATCAGTGTGCTGCTTTCGGATTTATGGAGAGCGCAGGTCAAGTCCCAGGCGGGGCCTGATTCGCGGCTGTGGAGGTCGCGTGGAGGCTGCTGACGGCTTCTCCAGCTGCGCACGTTCAAGCAGCAGCGTCCATCACTGGGCGCGCGCACGCTCACTCATCCACCCAGCAGCGCCTCTCTGCTGCCCAGACCTGCTCGCTGTCCAGAGTGACTCCTGCTCATGATTTTCCTTTAGCCCAAGGAAACCGTGGTGTCTCGCTGGCGTGCTGATCCCTGGGCCCGGGGCTCGTACTCCTATGTAGCTGCGGGGTCATCTGGAAACGACTATGACTTGATGGCTCAGCCAATCACTCCCGGCCCCTCAATTCCAGGTGCCCCTCAGGTGAGCAACTGGTAAAGTGTTCTTGGGCTTATCTGGGAAGAGGCAGGTACCCCAGGATCTCGGGGTAAAGTGCTGTTCTTCCTAGACTGGTGGTTTCATCCTTGGGGCTGGTTTAGATCGCCCCAGAGCCCAGCAAGGGGGAGAGAACAGTGTTACCTGTGTCTGCCTGCCCCTCTTCTTGCCTTGTAACTTCAGGGCTGCCTGAAGTACGTGAACCAGTGTTTGATTTGGGTTTTGGTTCCTAAAACACTCAAAAATAAACCCCAAGCAGTTCAAGCTGCGCTCCGTCTTGCGACGGCCACAGGGGCCGACGCGGGAAACCCAGGGCATGTCCTGAGGAACACTCCAGGAGCCATAGCTGGACGCTGCCAGGCCCTGCTCCAGAGAGCGGGGAGGCTCTTCGGGGCCCGGTGGTGAGCCCCCCGCTGAGCTGAAAGGTGGTGCTCCCAAATAAAACAGGCTTTTCTTCGTGGGGGGGGGGGCGACGGATGACATCTACCCTCCCCCGGCAGATGCATGTGAGGTGAAGGACGTTCTGGAGCTGGGTGTCCCCCACAGTTGAAGTGCAAAGAACAGGCACAGCTGAGAGTCACCCCTGACCTGAGGCTGGGCTGTTCCCCATGGGCACGTCTGTCAAGTCTGGGAAACGCCTGCCAAGAGAAACCCTTTCTGGCAGATGATGAGCTGGCGATTTGAGGGGCCTTCAAAGACCAACAGGCGTTGGCAGCGCGGGTACAAAAATAAGGGCACTGGAGGGTCCTGGCCACCTGCTGGATTTTTCCGTTCTCTCTCTCACAGCCGATTCCACGACTCTTCTTCGCTGGAGAACACACGATCCGGAACTACCCGGCCACGGTCCACGGTGCTCTGCTGAGTGGGCTGCGAGAGGCAGGGAGGATTGCGGACCAGTTCTTGGGGGCCATGTACACCCTGCCTCGCCAGGCTACACCCAGCGTCCCTGCGCAACAGTCCCCGAGCATGTGAGGCGGCGCCTTCTCCGGGAGAGGCCGCGTGCACTTCCGCTGTGTCCGCAGTGCTCTCCCAGCAACACTGGACTCCGTTGAGACGCTCGAGCTGGCCCTGGGGTCTCCGCCAGCCCCTGGGGCGCCCCCTGGCGGAGGGATGTTACCCGCTTTGACTGACCTAGAGCTAGGGAGACACTAGTCCGTTAGCGTGGAAGTCTGCTCTTCCGAAGACTGAGGCACGGGAGCGCTGCGAGCGCACCCTCCTCTCGGTGTGCGGTGGCCTTTTTATATTTTGAGAATAAAACTTGGTAGAAAACTCGACCCACCTCTCGGTTTGCCCTTAGGGTTGACGTCTTAGCAAGGAGGGGGGTGGGCGGTGGGCATCACTCCCTGAGAAACGCCCCTTCTGCCCAGGTGTAGCTACAGAGGATGGTCACTTAGAGGTGGAAATGGTCTGCTCGGAAGAGGCCAGGAGGGACCTAGAGAGGCAGCGGCTTCCTCATCTGCGAGGCTAGACTCCCCCCCGCGGCCCTGGGGGGCGCTGGGGGGCACGAGGAAGCTGTGGGTCAGTCAGCCCTGGGGGAATCGGGTGCTTTGAACTCTGCAAGAGGCAAACAGGACTGGACGCAAACGGGCCTCCGAGCCCCATCTGCTTGACGGCCGAGTCTCCGCCACGTGTGGGGACGTGCGGATCCTGTGCTTGCCCCGGCCGTTCCCTCGCCCGCCACAGCTCCCAGCGACTGGTCCGGAGCGTGTGGGCCCCTCCCTGCCTTCACAGTAGCCCTGACTTCGGCCTCCGTCCCCTCACTGCCGTCTTGCGCCACGGTCAGCCCGTCCTGTCCCTGCCCTAGCACCTAACCGTTAACCTCATGGCTCACCCAGCCATCCCTCCGGCTCAGACGCAGTCAGGTCGGCAGTCGTCGTGTCACCGCTGACCATACGCAGCAAGGAATCTGCTTTTCCTTGGGTCGGACCAGATGAGACTGGAAAGGACTTTGTCCTTAGCCTCAGGGTGTGAGAGCAGTGGGGGGTGTGACTGTGAAGAGCATGGGGGGGT
>PVHY01019853.1:0-26647 GCA_004024945.1 Uropsilus gracilis | reverse complement strand
CGTGGAACTGCAGGCTCTCGTTGCCCGGGGTACCACAGACTCAAGCAATCCCCAGCCTCAGCTTCCCAGGTAGCTAGGATTACAGGTGCGTGCCCCCACGCCCAGCTAATTTTTTGGAACTAAGTCTCATTATGGGCCCCAGGCAGGACTTGAACCACGATCCCTAGCCCCGGCCGCTTCATAGGCTGAAGCTTACAGGCACGAGCCACCGTGCCCGGCTTGAAAACGTTTTCAAATAGATTTTTTATTTTTGGCTTTTGCTTTTCTCATTTGAAAATCTGTTTTATTTGTTTTTGTCGCCAGTTTAAAAAAGTTCTCAATGTTTTTCTAATTTTAGTTTGAGTGTATCATAAGTATGATAGGTGCCCCCTCAAAAAAACCAAAATATTTATTATATGAAGGACATTTTGAGTAAATTTTAAAAACAAAATTTCCTGCTTGGTTTTTGGAAAAATACCTGTAAGATTGCTACAATTTATGAAGAATGGGACAATTGCCAATTAGTAGACACCTATTTCAAACAAATTTCTGGTGTTTAGAAACCATTTTCCCACGTTATAAGCAATGTAACTATCATTTAATGAACAGTCAATGCTAACTCCTTTAAGTAATACACATTTATTTGATCCTCATAACAATCCTTTGAAGTAGGTGTTATCTTTATCTTTTATGAGAGGAAACTGAGGCATAGAAGCATGAAGTAATGTAAGTAAATAATGGAGTTGTGATTTAATCCTTAGCATTGTGTATTTGAAGCTTGTATCTTTAATTCCTATACTATACAGCTTCAAGGTAAGATAGTTTAATACTGTAGACCATTATGAGTTAAATGAGTATCTTGTAGCATCTTCTGATCTGAAAATCATTCATCATTGATAACCTTATTTTGGTTATCTCTGTCACCAGTGATCATTTATTTCCTGATAGAAACATGCCTACTTTTACTCTGGCCCACTTCTCTTCCCTGTTCTTCACTAGCTCTTACTCCTCTAATCTGTACATGTTGTTTCCTTAGGTCTCAGAATTTTGATATAATTTCTTGACCATTCTGCTGCATTTTCCTTAGGACATTACATTCATGCCCATGGCTTTATACGTTGCCTGGGGTACCGCAGATTCAATCCCAGGTAGCTGGGATTACAGGTGCACACCACCACTTCCAACTATATATTATTTGGAACTAGGTCTCGCTACATGCCCCTGGCAGGACTTGAACTGTGATCCCTGGCCCCAGCTGTGGCTTCCAAGGCTGCCACTTACAGGAATGTGCCTCCATGCTCTGCCACTAATTATTCTTCACATAGCATCCAAAGTGTTAAAACACAAATCTACTGGTTGGGTCATGTTACTTCTTTGCTTAAAACTTTTCCATGAGTACTCCTACATATTCAGGTTAAGTTCTTAAAAATCTCTGATGGTCCTTCTATAGATAGATCTTATATAGTCCTGAACTTATTGGCCTAATAATATTTTTTTAAACATTAATATATGCTGGGGCCGGGCACGGTGGCTCGTGCCTGTAAGCTTCAGCCTATGAAGCGGCAGGGGCTAGGGATCGTGGTTTGAGTCCCGCCTGGGGCCTGTAGCGAGACCTAGTTCCTGAAAAATAGCTGGGCGTAGAGGCGAGTGCCTGTAATCCCAGCTACCTAGGAAGCTGAGGCTGGGGATGGATTGAGTCTGTGGTACCCCGGGCAACGAGAGCCTGGGGTTCCATGGGCAAAAACAGCGAGACCTAGTCTTTTAAAAAAAAAAACAAAAAACCATTAATATATGCTACAGGCTGGGCATGGTCGTGCATGCCTATAGGTGGCAACCTAAGAAGCCACAGCTGGAGCTAGGGATCATGGTTCAAGTCCTGAGTTTCCACAGGCAAAAAAAAAATAGCGAGACCTACTCTCAGACAAACAAACAAACAAAAACCAAAAACATTACTATATGCTGCTACTTCCATCTAGATAATTCTCATCTTTTCCCACCTTCCAGCCTGACTTCCTAAGGTATTTCATGTTAGAAAACCACTTGACCCTGGTTGATTTGTGCAGTTGTATATGTTTTCACAGTACTTTTATATGCTTTTAAAAATACACCTTCATCCTGTTTATATACTAGATAGCCTCTTTAGAATGAAAAAATTTTAAAGTGTTTTGTTTACTAGCTGTGTTTCTAGTATTTACTGAAGTGCCTGGCTTGTAGCTGGTGTTCAATACTTCCCTATGACATGAAAGCCAGAGCTCTGATTTAGTGTGGGAATTTGACGCCTTTTTTTTCCTGCTGCAGCTTCTGTTGTCATTCCCTGTCTTCCTCCTTTGTCCTATAATAGATAGGGATACAGGTGAAAAATTTAGTGTGCTTTTGATTATCATTGGTTAGAATTGTAGGGATGGGTATTGGTTGCTGCTTACTTTCTGTCTTTCCTTGCTGTGTGCTCTCTGGAACAATGAGTATACTATATACTATACTCTATTTTCTTTTTTTTTTTAAGAGACTTGGTCTCGCTATGTTGCCCAGGGTAGTCTCGACCCACAGATTCAAGCGATCTCTAGCCTCTTGCCTCCTAGCGCTTGGATTACAGGTGCATGCCACCACACCCAGCCAAGACATGATTATTAATTTAACCTCCAACCTGGTCTCCTTTCATTTTCCCAACCTTAGTAAATCTATCATTTATTTCGTGGCCCAGAGCCAAAATGTTGGAGCCATTTATGATTCATTTATTTGCTCCTATTTCCAACCCCTTAGTAAATCTCTTTAGTTTGATCTCCATATTCATAACTTCCCAACACATAATTGCAATTCCCTCCTATTGCTTTTCCTTGTATTTCTGCTTTAGTTCTTTCAGAATTTATTAAGCATGCAACAGCAAGAATTAACTGAGATATATATATATAAAGTCATTTTTGTTGCCCTGTTTAAAACCTTCCATTGTTATTCAGGAAAATCCAAAATCCATATGATGTCATACAAGACCCTGTATATTTGAACTTCAGCTAATTCTTCTACCTCATGATTCCATTCTGCTCTTCACCCACAACTGCTTTATTTCTGTTCCTGAAATGTAGACAGTTATTTGTGTCTTAGGAATCAGCTCTAGTTTTTCTCTTTGATTTTTTTCTTTCCAGGTCTTTGCTATTGCTCCTGAACATTCAGGGCTTCTTCAAGATGTTACCTTTATAGAAAGGTTTTAAGGACTGCCCTGTTTAACTTCCAATCAGTGTGTCATAGCAGAGAGTTTTGTTTTCTTTATAACATTATCACTCTGAGGTAACTTTGTTTCTTTATATGCATCATTTCTTACTCCTAACTATCTTTTCCCCATACCACTAATTGAATGCATGTTCAGTGTTCTATAGGAACATCTTATCTATCTTGTTCATATTTGTAAAATGTAGTTTAGAGTAGTGTTACTAGTACAAATGCTAAAGTCAGAATTTTTGACTTTTTATTTTGATTCTATCATTTGCAATATGATCTTAAATTTTAATTTTGTGCCTGAGGTCTGTTTTGTAAAATTTTAGAGTTTTTGAGCATTAAGTGATATGACTCAGTAAAGATTTTAGAATGGTATCTAGCATATAGGAATAGGAATAACATATAAACTATTAGCTTCATTATCAACACTTAGAGCAGTGTCTGTCACTCTGTAAATGCGCATTAAGCATCTTGTCAGTTAATGAAATAACTGTCCTACAAGCCAGAATATATTTTAAAGAAGTACAAAAATGATTTGGGGACATAGGGAAAAACTGTATCAAGTTTAAGGGAGTCAGTATATTTTTCACGCAGACTGTAAACAAAATGATCTAAGTTATTGTTAACGTGGTATAATGTTAGAATAAGGGATTAACAGAAAGAGGGAGCTTCTGTGAACTAGTACTCCAAAGAGAGAGGAAGTGGGATCTGCTGGCCAGTTAAGGACTGGTTCCCTGAAGGGCACAGCATTAACACCATTGGTCTAATCTTTAAAGCAGCCCCACGCTGAGTGTGGCCTTATGAAGTGACACTGTACAGAAGATGTAGTTTGCTGGGAAGGTCACTAGAGTAGCACTCTCAGCCATGATATATTGGTATAGTAAGTAAATCCAACTACTGGTCCTTTATAATAAAGTAGAATGAGGAATAGATAACTTTAAAAATCCCAATGGAGCCCACTAGGTCTTCCGCTTCATTCTTGGTTGTGGGAAGACCAGAGACAGTTTACTCTTAGTGTAGTGGTGAAGAGAACCTCAAACATGTCCAATACCACTAGACTCCTAGCAATCTCACCTAGATGTAAGGCCTCTGAATTTTTATCCTGTTTATTTCCCATCTTGTGACATACAAATGCCCTACCAATACATATAGAGTAATTTTTACTCCTTGATTATTAAGTCCAGTTGGTGTATCAGAGGGCTCATAAGCTAGTGTGAAATCTAGTGTGATGAAGGTTTCTGAACTAAATTAAGACAGAGGATTAGTTTGTTGATACATCCTTGAGATAGTTCAGTGAAGATGTATTGCTGACCTTGCCAGGGGAAGACAAACTGCTTCTGGTTTTGCACTGTGGTTTTGGCATTGTGTTAGGATTCAGTCACAGCATAAAGTTCTATATTTGGTTTTCAGCAGTGTCCATCAGAACTCCTAGAAGTTCTGTGATCACTTTTGTGGTGCCTGGTACTGAACATTTGAAATCCCTGAACGCATTCATTTCTTTCACCACTTTCCAGACATTAGGCACAACCAACCAACATGTTTAAAAGTTCAGAGTCATTAGGCACAACCAACCAACATATGTTTAAAAGTTCAGAGTCATCTAGTTTTGTCTTAAAAGGAGTTGAGGAGGATATCCAGTGCGTGTATTTTGCACATCCTTATAGTTTATACCATGGACTATCAATGCTCTTTTAACTACTGGAAATAGTCATTTTTGCATTGTTTGGTATAATCAAATTAGGGAGCCAATTCCCAGTCTCTGCAAAACCCATTCAGAAAACTCATCCTTAAAACATTGTTCCTCTAGAACCTCTCTTGGTACCAACATCTGTATTGGTCAGGGTTTTCTGGAGAAACAGAAGAGAATTAGAGTGGAAATTTATTATGAAGAATGACTCATGATTTGGAGTCTGACTTACCCAGGAAAACTGGTGGTTGGTATTCAGTCAGTCCTAAGGCCAAAGATCTTGGGAAGCCCATGATAGGATGTAAATCTTAGTCTAAGGGCAAGAGAGATGGATGTCTTAGCTCAAGCTTTAAGGGAAGGGGAGGAGTACAAGTCCCTCTATTCCCCCTTTGTTATTTTCAGACCCTCAGTGTATGGATTAAGCTCACCTAGCACTGAGCAGTTTTAAGAGCATTCTACTTAGTTCACTGATTCAAATGCTTATCTTAACCAGGAATACCCTCACAGACACCCAGAAATAATGTTTAATCTGGGTATGCATGGCCATTCAAGTTGACATAAAATTAACCATCTTAGAGGATAGGAGAGTGGTAGTAATGAAAGGAAGGAACAGATGTGAGAGACATTAAAAAAATCAAATTGCATAAAATTGTTGACCAGGTACATGTTAAAAAGATAAGGAAATAAAGTGAAAGAAATACTTTCTCCTGGTTACTGAAGAAGGATGATGCTGTACAGAAAAATAGAAACATTAATTCATTTTGGTCCACAAATATGCCATGCAGCTCTTCTAAACACTGGGAACTCAATGTCAGAATGAACAAAATCATTTGTTACCGAACTTATGTTCTGTGGCAGGGAGTTAGACAAGCAAATAAATGAAAAATTTCTCCGAGGAGATAGCATTTCCCTGAGATCTGAGGGAAAATCAGTGCAAATGTCTTAAGGCAAAAACAAGTCCTTAATTCCCATCTCTTCTGTGATCTTAGCCCAGATCTGTAGTCCTTCAATGTGAGGATCCTTCAGAATTACCTAGAGGACTTATGAACCCAGACTGCTAAACCCTTCTTAAGTAACTTTTTGTTACTGGACTGTTAACTAGTTTCCTGACTTTCCATCAGGTCAATCTAGCTAGGTCTTTCCAGTCTAGACCTTTTTGCAGTTTTCTTCTTGGTCTGTAGAAAGCATTGGTTAATCAGTTTGCTAGCTGTAAGCAAATATGTGGGAATTTTGTATAATATGATAAGGTAATTGAGAGGACATGGGCCAGTTTTTACATATCATTTTCATTTTTTGCCAGTACCATGGCCACAGATTTTACCTTTCCAGCTGTTTCTTTTGAATGAAAAACACCGTGTTTTTTGGTTTTGTTTTGGTTTTTTGTTTTTTTTTTTTGAGACTAGGTCTCGCTATTTTTGTCCATGGAACTGCAGGCTCACATTGCCTGGGATACCACAGACTCAAGCAATAATCCCTAGCCTCAGCTTCCCAGGTAGATTACAGGCATGCGCCACCACTCCCAGCTATTTTTTGGGGGGACTAGATGTTGCTATGTGCCCCCTATGGGACTCAAACTGTGATCCCTGGCCCCAGCCGTGAATTCCTAGGCTGCCACCTACGGCATGTGCCACCATGTGCCCGGCTTTGAAAAATACTGTTTTCTTATTGTTCAGAAAATGTAGCATATATGCTTTTGTCTCCTGGTCCTTAGTCTATTTTCTCTGCAAAGCCCACTCTTCCCATAAATAATCTGGATTGACTTTTTCCCTCACTTCATGCAGTTTCAAATGTCATGTTGTTAGAGAGGCTTCTCCTAGTACCCTCAGTGGAATGGTATTGTCCCCTCCTACTCCAATCATTATGTAACTCAATACTCTGCTTTAAGTTTCTTCGTAGTCATTATCAGTCCTTGATAGTAAATCTTTCTTTTTCTGTTCATGGTTAGTCTTTGTCCATTAACTTGGGAGTTTCTTGACAATAGAACATTAACTCTTTGGTTTTTACCTCTCACATATCTGAACATATAGTAAGTGTTAAATAAATGTTGATTTATTAAAGACAATAATGCTGAAGCATATTCTGCTTTGATTTATTATCAAATATTTCAGGGTTTAAATTTGGCTTCTATTAGTTTAAGGTACTCTAGGGATCCTGGCCATGTAGCTTAGCTTGTCTGATGTTGGAAGGCCAATAGGCATTTATAGGGTCTAACTAAATATAAAATAATGAAATTTTCATATTACTTAATGCCATCATTCTTATTACTGTGATCACTAATCCTATTTAAATAACTTGAGACAAGATTTGTCTGATTCAGTGAAGTCTAGCAAACACAAAAATGTGGATAAGCTAAAATACTTTCGCTTGGATTTGCTTAGATTAGATGATTTAACATTTTAAACAATTTCTCATAGCAGACTGCAACATCATGAATATTAGTCTGGGGAAGCAGCTGGTACTCTCCTCACTTAACAGACAACTGAACTACTGAAGTGAGAGTTTGATTTGGCCACTCTCATAGGGTCTAATGGAATGATGCCAGAACAAAAGTTTAAACCATTTATAAGGATGGAATTTAAATAGAATTGTGCCAACACTAAATCAATCAGTCAAAAACACCTAAAGATGGTCTCTTGCTCTTGTGATTAATATTTTTATATTACTGTTTTCTTTTCTTTTTTTTGAGACTAGGTCTTGCTATTTTGTCCAGAGAACTGCAGGCTCATATTGCCCGCAGTACCATGGATTCAAGGATCCCCAGCCTCAACTTCCCAGGTAGCTGGGACTACCACACCACACTACCACACTCAGCTGTTTTTGTAACTGGGTCTCATGTTGCCCTTGGCGGAATTCAAACCCACTTACTGAAGTGATTCCTAGCCTCGGCCTTGCTCTGTAGGCTGCGATTAAAGGCATACACTACAGTGCCCAGCTCTGTTTTCTTATAAGAGCAAATGTTAGATTGAATCTGATCTTTAACACACTAATGATCAAAACTGCTTCTAAGATTTTTAAACTGTGCTTTGATATGGCACCATATATGGTAGTTCCAAACTTGCTATTAAAAACTAATACAGGGCCGGGCACGGTGGCTCGTGCTTGTAAGCTTCAGCCTATGAAGCGGCTGGGGCTAGGGATCGCGGTTTGAGCCCCGCCTGGGGCCCTTAGCGAGACCTAGTTCCAAAAAAAATAATAGCTGGGCATGGTGGTGCGTGCCTGTAATCCCAGCTACCTGGAAAGCTGAGGCTGGGGATTGCTTGAGTCTGTGGTACCCTGGGCAACGAGAGCCTGCGGTTCCACAGGCAAAAATAGTGAGATCTAGTCTCCAAAAAAAAAGAATAAATAAATAAATTAAATAAAATAAAAACTAATACAGCCGGGCATGGTAGTGCGTGCCTGTAAGCTTCAGCCTATGAAGTGGCTGGGGTTAGGGATCATGGTTCGAGTCCCGCTCGGAACAACACAGCAAGACCTAGTCCCAAAAAATAGCTGGGCGAGGTGGCGCGTCCCTGTAATCTCAGCTACCTGGGAATCTGAGGCTGAGGATTGCTTGAGTTCGTGGTACTCCAGGCAACGGGAGCCTGCGGTTTCATGGGCAAAAATAACAAGACCTAGTCTCAAAAAACAAACAAACAAAAACTAATACAGTACACCAACTAATTAACCATACTGTGCACTGTATTAGTGTCATCGTATTAGCATTATTTTAACATTATCTGCTCAAATATTGTTCCCTATATACCTCCACCTATTTTCATTCCCTACTTTGTATTTGTTTTGTATTACTTCAAAGCAAATTTAAGACCATATATGTAATCTCTTTCAATTTCAGTGTCTCTGAAAGAGACACTTAAATTTATTTTTAGTATAACCACAATAATTAGGATCTTTTAAAGCAATTTATAAGTATTCCACTTGCTTTGGTATCTGAAGTCAGTCTTAGAATAGCATAATAATGTAGTGTTTTATACTAATAGTATAAAAATTAGTAGTTTTTATATGTCTTTGCCAGTGGGCTTATAGGTTTATGGAAATTCTCTAGGAAACAGAAGTATCAAACCTTTAAAGCTTCTGGAAAATTTCTGATTAATTTAAAAAAAAAAGTTGAGTAAGAAAAAAACAATACTTTGAATATCAAAATGAATAGTATAATTTTGGATATTGATTCACCTGAAAATTGTTTTCTGTATTCTAAAATATTATTAAAAATCTAATATTAAGCCAAAAATGCGTATAAGTGTTTACCTGTAACAAGTACTGCACAAATGTGAATTATGATAAAATGTGTAACTTTAGACAGTTTCTCTTACTGAATGCTAGAAATCCTAGGCCATGTTAAATAATGATATGAGAGATGTGATATTAGTTAAAAAAATTAACTTCACTAGTTTTTATGCAATGAAGTTTGTTTTGTTAAGGAAAAGACTAGAACACAAAAAGCCACATTAAAGAAGCTAAAATAAAATATTTGACAGTACTCATCTATTTGAATGATGGGAATATTAACTTTTATTATGTGTTGTGAGTCATAACCGACTATATTTCAAATACTTCATAAATAAGAAATGCATTACAGGAAATACTGGGAATGGGGAAAGTTGCCCCTGAAAATTTTGTCCTTGTTCAAAGGAAAGTTCAGTAATTTTCAAAAAATTGAAAAGGAAAAAAATGAAATGAAAGTTTGAATTTGTGTCCAATCTAAGTCTTAGTGACTTTTGTCAGCTTGGATATAGTTAAACATATGCCTTATAAACTATCACATTTCATTTATTTCCTGACAAAGCAACAGACAGAAACTCTTAGTTGCCTTGACTGACATTGCTTTTCTTGAGCGTCTGTTACAAATACCAAAATCTGTCTCTTTGTTGTGAATAGCGTTGAGAACTGAAAGAATGAGTTTTGAATAAGCTCTACCACTCCACTACACAGGAAATAACCAGACCATACCACTCTTTATTTCATATTGCTTACTGAAAACAACACCTTCTGTTTAACCAACTGAAAATGTATTGTTCATGCAAAATGAACTAGGGTTTTTTGGGTAAAGATCATGATGTATAACAGCTAAATAAACTTACCTCAAAAGAAATCATACTTGGTTGGGCACAGTGGTTTGTGCCTGTAAGCGTCAACCAATGAAGGAGCTGGGGCTAGGGATTGCGGTTCGAGTCCCGCTTGGGGCAGCACAGCGAGACCTAGTCCCAAAAAGTAGCTGGGCGTGGTGGCGTGCACCTGTAATCCTGCTACCTGAAGCTGAAGCTGGAGATCACTTGAGTCGTTGGTACCCCAGGCAACGTGAGCCTGTGGTTCCATGGGCAAAAATAGCAAGACCTAGTCTCAAAAAAAAAAAAATCATACCTGATTTAACAATAACTTGTTGAACCAAAGTACCAGGAGTTAGTTAGCTGTGCTCTGAGGTGTCTTACAAATGAGCAACTACAGATACAAAGAGACTTTAAATTGCTTAAGGTATTCTTACAGCTATTGAATCCAGCTGTGGACTTTTCAACAGTTTTAAACAGATCTATTGAAATTTCATTTACATACCATGAAAAATCTCCTGTATTAAATGTACAATTGAATGTTTTTTAGTATATTTAGATCACTGTGGTGACACCACAATCTAATCTTTGAACAGTCATTACCCAAAAGAAATCTCATGACTATTTGTAATCATTCACCATCTTAGGCATACATTAATCTGTTCATTTATAGATTTGCTTTTTCTGGACATTATTTTTAAAAAGAACAAAATATGCATGCTTGTGTCTTCTTAAGTATAATGTTCTTGAGATCCATTTTTTCCAGCACATTTCAATATTTGTAGTAGAGTAATATTCCTTTCTTTTAGAAGAATTCATTTGTTTATTCATTCATAGTTGAAGGACATTTGGATTTCCATTTTTTGGCTTTTGTAAGGCTGCTGCAGAACACTTGCATAAAAGTATTTGTATAACAGTTTCATGTTCTTGGGGTAGAAACTGTGGAGCATGATTGCTGAGTTCTACTTTAATTCCGTGTTTAATAACATTTTTGAGGAACTGTCAGATTTTCTAAAGTGGCTTCAGCATTACATTCCCACTAGCAATATATGAATGTGTTCCAGGCTCCTCATTCTGTCAACACTTACTGTCTTTTTTGTTATAGATATTATTAATATATTGAGATATCAGATGATACACAGTGGGAAAGACACCTTAAAGATGCAAGAATGTTGACTAATTCAAAAATATGTATCATAAAATATGCCCAAAAGTATTTTTGGAAGAGTTCTCCGAGGGGCTGGGGCAGCACAGGATGAATGCAGGAGGCTGCATGGGGGAAGGACAGAAACAGCCCCCAATGTTTCCTAAGAAAATAATAAAAATTCTTTTTTTCTCTCTACTGTATATATATCTGTTGGCAACACCAGATTTGAAACAATTTCTAGTTGTTAAAGTAGGAAACTTTAAAAAATAGAAACAAAAGCAGAAAATAATAGTAATATCCTGAGTTCACCAGTTTTAACTCACAGATTTCTCTCTTTCATGACTTTTAAGGGAAGGAAATGTTATTAACTTTGTTTTTCTCACTGCTTTATACTATAGGCTATGGCTGTGAAATTATGCAGCAGTTGGTAGCCAAGATCATTAAAGTCTACATCCCTTAACATTTATTATTAAAGCAAATTTTAGTGAAATTTAGAGCTACTTGGGTAGTAGTGTATGGAGGGGAAGTAGTGACATTAAAAGGTGTATTTGATGTTAGGAATCCTTTGCTTTCAGTTTTAATTTGGGACCAGGTTAGCAGATAAAGTTACCTTTGAAAATCTATTCAGTTACTATCATATCTAAAAATTCTTAGGTTGAAAATAATGCATTTGGAATAAAAAACAAAAAGACTAGGTCTCGCTACTTTTGCCCATGGAACCACAGGCTCTGCCCCGGGTACCACAGACTCAAGCAATTCCCAGCCTCAGCTTCCCAGGTAGTTGGGATTACAGGCGCACGCCACCACACCCAGCTATTTTTTTGGGACTAGGTCTTGCTACATTGACCCCAGCAGAACTCAAATCGTGATCCTCGGTCCCCATTGCAGCTTACTAGGCTGCAGCTTACAGGCACACGCCACCATGCGCCCAGCTCATGTCTGACTCTTAACCCTCTTTCTCTCCCTTCCCCTCAGTACCCTCCACTCATGTTGGTTTTTCAGTTCCTCTACATATCAAACTTGCCCATCTCAGACCTTATAATCCTTCCCTTTTTGCTTTTTCTGGTTTGACATAGAGTAAACTTAATATTCCCTTCTTGTGGAGACTTTCACTGATCACTGTCCCCTCTAATGGTGTCCCTGTGACTACTGTCCTTCACCCACTGACAGTAAGATACTCTTGGGAATTTCACTCACTTCCTTGACATAAAATAGCCCATTTGAGAATGATTTTTTATTTCCAGGTCAAATTACTTTCATGAATTTCAAGTGGGAATATTTACTAGTTATTTTTAATATTTCTTTACTTCAAACCTAATTCATACAAAAATCAAATTCTTAGAAAATGTTCAACTTTCTGGGTGGTTTATGATTCTCTTATCTTCCCCACAAATCACTGTTGACCAAATAAGTCTTATCAAATCAACTTTTTTAAGACTTTGCAAATGTCTTCTGCCACTGTTCTAATATTAAAAAATTTAACCTGAATTTCTTAGTAGGACCTTGACCTTCCTGCTTTCAGGTTTGATCTGTTCCTCACACTGTTTATTATCAGATTATCTTTCTAAAGTAGTGCTTTTCTGGTTCAGGTACATGACAGAATTGATTTATAA
Organism: Uropsilus gracilis; assembly: GCA_004024945.1. Classification (NCBI taxonomy): domain Eukaryota; kingdom Metazoa; phylum Chordata; class Mammalia; order Eulipotyphla; family Talpidae; genus Uropsilus; species Uropsilus gracilis. Next base: position 13,969 of record PVHY01019853.1, on the reverse strand, counting down.
AAGCTTTTTCAGAGAGATTTACAGTGTCCCATCTCAGAACTACTAATAATTTACTTCTAGAAGTAAGAACTAGAGTTTTAGTTAAAACAAAACAAAATAAAAAGCCGGGCATGGTGGCTTGTGCCTGTAAGCTTCAGCCTATGAAGCGGCCGGGGCTAGGGATCGCGGTTCAAGTCCTGCCTGGGGCCTGTAGTGAGACCTAGTTCCAAAAAAATAGCTGGGCATGGTGGCATGTGCCTGTAATCCCAGTTAGCTGGGAAACTGAGGCTGGGCAACGTGAGCCTGTGGTTCCACAGGCAAAAATAGTGAGACCTAGTCTTAAAAAACAAACAAAAAACCCAGCAGATAATGATAATAAGTTCCTCTGGTTAAAAAAAATGTTCTTTTAAATAAAGATTTAATCATTCTTTGCTTAAAATTCTTTAGAGGCTCTTGATTGCCTTCAAGATAAAATGTGAGGTCCTATTTTAGCGTATAATTTTCCATAATCTGGCTTCTATCTGACTCATGCTCCCATTCCCCAAAACAACCATGCAGAGTTACAGGTCTTTTAATGTACCACTTTATTTACATTTCCTAGCCTTTATTGCTATATTTTCTCTTCCTGAAATGTTCTTTTTCTTTCCTTGGATAATTTTTTCCTTTCAGTAGTTGCTACCTAGAGGTATGCATTGATTTGTCAGTTGTTTCCATAACTATATATTTTTAGCATTACAACTTAACACCTGCATATATGTACATGCCTCAGTCACTTTCCATCAAAATCCCAGTGCCAATTCCCTATAATTTTTTCTCTGTCCCTTGGCCCCTAATCCTTCCTGGTAAGTAGTGTATTTCTCACAGTGTGTGTGAATTTCACTGTTGTGTTTTGCCAATTTGTTTTCTTTGGTTATTTATATTCCAAAAAGGAATGAAACCATCTGGTAACTGTCTTTCACTTTCTGGCTTATCTTGCTTAGCATAATCACCTAAAAATTCATCTGTTTTGTCCCCAAAGGCACTATTTTATCTTTCTGAATTGCTAAGTAGTATTCTTTTGAGTATACTATACACTCCATACTTTCTATCCAGTCATCTGTCAAAGGGATTTAGATTGGTTCCATGACTTGCTATTGTGAATAGCACTGCTGTGAATATAAGAATGCACATATCTTTTCATATTTTTTGGGTAAATATCTGGAAGTGGTATTGCAGGATCATATAGTTTTTCCATTTTTATTCTTTTGAGGAAATCTCCAGATCATCTTTCATAGAAGTTGTACTACTTTACATTCTCACAGTGGATGAATACTCATTTTTCTCCACATCCTTGCCTCATTTGTTTTGTTTTGTTTTTTGAGACTAGGTCTTGCTATTTTTGCCCGTGGAACCGCAGGCTCTCGTTGCCCAGGGTACCACAGACTCAAGCAAGCCCAGGCTCAGCTTTCCAGGTAGCTGGGATTACAGGCACGCGCCACCACGCCCAGCTATTTTTTGGAACTAGGTCTCGCTAGAGGCCCCAGGCGGGACTCGAACTGCAATCCCTAGCCCCTGCCGCTTCATTGGCTGAAGCTTACAGGCACGAGCCACCATGCCCAGCTCTGCCTCATTTGCTTTTAGTCTTATTTCTTTTTGGAGACTAGGTCTTGCTATGTTCCCCGGGATACTGGGGACTCAAGCGATCCCCAGCCTCAGCCTCCCAGGTAGCTGGAATTAGAGGCGCATGCGACGGTGCCCAGATGCTTTTTCGAAACTAGGTCTTGCTATGTTGCCCGGGGTAGTTTCAAACCTGCAAACTCAAGGGATCCCAAGCCCCGGCTTATTTTCAGTCTTCTTGATATTTAGACCATTCTCACAGGAATGAGGTGGTATTTAATTGTGGTTTTTATTTCCATTTCCATTATAATAAATGGTGTTGAGCATTTTTAAAATGCGCCTATAGGCCATCTGTATTTCTTTCTTTTTTTTTTTCCTGTTTCTGCCTGTGGAACTGCAGGCTCCGTTGCCCGGGGTACCACGGACTCAAGCAATCCCCAACCTCAGCTTCCCAGGTAGCTGGGGTTATAGGCACACGCCACCACACCCAGCTATAATTCTTTGGAACTAGGTCTCATTATATACCCCCGGCAGAACTAGAACTGCAATCCCTGGCCCCAGCTGTGACTCCTAGGCTGCCTGCCGCTTAAAAGCATGCACCACCATGCCAGGCCTGTCATTTCACTTTAATGACAGTTTCTTTTGCTGTTCAGCGGCTTTCAGTTTGATGAAGCCTGATTTATTTTTGCTTATGTTTTCCTTGCCATTTGAGTTGTGTCCCCAAATATATTTCTGTGGTTGGTTTCCAGAAGTGTATGACCCTATGTTTTATGTTTTTTATTGTTTCAGACCTTACAGCCAAGTCTTCAATCTTTTTTTTTTTTTGGTGCCAGAGTCAGAGGTCAAACTCTTCAACCCATTTTGAATTAATTTTTGTATGTGAAGTTAGGTTATGATCTAGGTTTTTTTTTCCATTCTTTTTTGCATGTGGGTGTCCAAGTTTCCCAAAAACCTTTTGTTAAAGAGGCTTTCTGTTCTCTGTTGTTTGGTCATGATTCTTTTGTTAAAGATTAACTTTACTTATTTGTTCGAATTTATTTCTGGGCAGTTGCCTTTTTTTGCTCCAATACTATACTGTTTTTGATTTCTATCACTGTGTAATACAGCTTGAGGGCCATTTTTCTTCTTTTTTTTTCTCAGGATTACTTTGGGTATTTGTAGTCTTTTGGTTCCATATAGTTTTTAATTTTTTTGTATTCTGGAAGAATGTCATTAGGATTTTGAAGGGAATGGCATTGAATCTTTTTTTTTTTTAAGAGACTAGGTCTCGCTATGTTGCCTGGGGTAGTCCCGAACTCACAGACTCAAGTGATCCCCAGCCTCAGCCTCCCAAGGTTGGGATTATGGGCGCACACCACTGCACTGGGCTATTTTTTGAGACTAAGTCTCGCTGTGTTGCCCGGGGTAGTCCCCAGCCCATGGACTCAAGCGATTCCTAGCCTGAGCCTCCCAAGGCTGGGATTACAGACACATGCCTCTGCGCCCAATGACGTTGAATCATTAATTGCTTCAGACAGTGTGACCATTGTAACAACGTTTACTCTTCAAAATCATAAATATGAATATCATTCCATTTGTCTTTTATTTCCTTTGACAGTGCTTATAGTTTTTAGTGTATAAATACTTCCCCTCCTTTAAGTTACTCCCATACACTTTACCTTTTTTGGTATTATTATAAATGGGATTGGTTTCTTAATTTCTCCTTGTTTGCATATAGAAACACAACAGAGTTCTGTGTATCGATTTTATATTCTACCACTTTTCTGTATTCATTTATTTTACTTTATTCACTTAGTAAAACTACTGGGTTTTTTTCCTTGTAATTTTTTGGATTTTCTATCATGTCAACTGCAAATAATGATAGTTTCATTTCTTTTCCAGTTTGGATTCCTTTTATGTCTTTTCTTGCTACTTGTTTTGACTAGCACTATGAAGTCTGTTTTGAATAGTACTGGTGAAGTGGACATCCTTGTCTTGTTCCTGATCTTAGGTATAATGATTTCAGTTTTCACCATTGAGTAAGATGTTGGCTATGGGTTTGCCACATAGAACATTTATTACATTGAGATATATTCCTTTTATTGCTATTTTAGTGAGATTTTTTAAAAATCATAAATGGATGTTGAATCTTGTCAAAGGCTTCTTCAGCATCTGTTGAAGGTATTATATTAGTTTGCACCTTTTTATTGATGTGGTAAAAGACATTGATTTGTGTATGTTAAAATCAGTTTCAGCCATGGAATGAATCCTATTTGGTCATAGTGAATAATTTCTTTTCTTTTTTTTTTTTTAAGACTAGGTCTTGCTATTTTTGCCCATGGAACTGCAGGCTCTCGTTGCCCAGAGTACCACAGACTCAAGCAGTCCCCAGCCTCAGCTTCCCAGGTAGCTGGGATTACAGGCGTGCACCACCACACCCAGCTATTTTTTTGGAACTAGGTCTTGCTACAGGCCTCAAGCGGGACTCGAACTGCGATCCCTAGCCCCAGCCGCTTCATAGGCTGAAGCTTAAAGGCATGAGTCACCGTGCCCAGCCCTGAATAATTCTCTTAATATTTTGCTGGATTTTAATATTTTGCCAGAAGTTTGTTGAGGATTTTTGCATGTTTTCATAAAAAATATCACTGTGATTTTCTGTCCTTGTTTGGTTTTGGGACCAAAGTAATAATTGGTTTTTTTGGGAATGTATTTGGGAGCTTCCTCTCTGCAGTTTTAAAGAGGTTGAAAAGAACAAGTATTAGATCTTTGAAGAGTCAGTAGGATTCATTAGTAAATTAATAGGGGCTAGTGAGGAAGGGTAGGCACCATACCTAGTATAGGACTCTGTAAATACACATATAATAGCACAAGCTGTAGGTGCAAACTATATGACTAAAACTCTTGCTTTGAACTGAGATTCCTGCCCTATGATGCCAGAATGAGTGGGGAACAGTGATGCCATCAGAAATTAACCAAGTTCAGCAAGCCAGAATGTACCAAGGTCAAGATAACCTGGAGACTGATTAAAAAAAAAACTCTGAGCCAGGCCTGGTGGCATGAGCGCCTATTGTCCAAGTGCTGTGAGACAAGAGGCTTGGGATCTCTTGAGTTTGCAGGTTCGAGACTACCCCGGGCAGGCAACATAGTGAGACCTGGTCTCAAAAAAGCAGCTGGAAGCAGTGGTAGGTGCCTGTAGTCCCAGCTACCTGGGAGACTGAAGCTGTGGATCGCTTGAGTCTGCGGCATCCTGGGCAACATAGCGAGACCTAGTCTCAAACAAAACAAAACAAAACAAACTCTGGGCCTAACTGTAATAAATACTAGTATTTGGGCTGTTTTGACAAACTGATTCACTTATGACCTACCGTTTTTGTTTAACTCACTATCAAACAGCCAGATAGAGAGATGTTGGAATGGGTTTTTCATTTCTGTTTTTTTTCTGAGACTAGGTCTGGCTATTTTTGCCTGTGGAACCGCAGGCTCATGTTGCCTGGGGTACCACAGGCACATGCAATCTCCAGCCTCAGCTTCCCAGGTAGCTAGGATTACAGGCGCACACCACCACGCCCAGCTATTTTTTGGGACTAGGTCTTGCTGTGTTACCCTGAGTGGGACTCGAACTGCGATCCCTAGTTCCAGCCACTTTATAGGCTGAAGTTTAAAGGCATGAACTACCATCCCTGGCTTTAGAATGGTTTCTTCTGAATGATAGACTCACCATTTTCAGACCCAGCTAAGTATCTAGTAAAAGTGCGTCTTAGAGATTCAGTTCTTATCTCTGCTCATGAGGCATCTGTAGTGACAAGCTGTAGGATCCAGCATTTTCAGTAACAAAACAACTTAGTCCTGGGCTTTTGTTCTTAGGTTCAGTTTTGGAAGGTTGTATGGTTATAAAAACTTGCCGTCTAGGTTGTCTGGTTTATTTGCATATAGGTGTTCCTAGTAGTCTTTAATTATCCTTTGTATTCTGCAGTGTTTGTTATAATTTCACCTCTTCATTTCTGATGTTTTTTTATTTGGGTTTTCTCTTCGTGAACCTTGCTAAGGATGTATCAATTTTGTTTATCCTTTGGAAGAACTAGTCTTGGTTTCACTGATTTTTGTATTTTTATTTTAATTTATTTTCACTTTAATTTTTATAGTTTCCTCCCTTTTAGTGGTTGGTGGTTTATTTTTGTTTTTTTCCTATTTCCTTCAGATGTAGTATAAGATGTTTGAGATTTTTCCTGTTTGTTGACATGAGCCTGTATTGCTATGTATTTCCTTCTAAAACAGCTTTTAGTATATCCTATAGGTTCTGGTAACTTCTCTCTTCCTCTTTTTGGGGCTCCAGATAATTTTTTAAATTTTTTGTTTTGTTTCTTCATTGACTTAGGAATTAGAAGCATTCTTTTTAGTCTCCACATGTTTGGTTTTTTTTTTTTTTTCTCCAAGTTTCATTTGTTGAGTTTTAGCTATATTACGGGCAAAAAAGATGCTTGATATAATTTCATTTTTAATATATATTTTCAAACATTTTATTTTCCAGTAGTCTCTCCTTTAGGGTTTTCCATGTGTACTTGAGAAGAATTTTATTCATTTCTTTTGTGATGGAAGGCTCTGTAGATTGACTGTTGCTTCATTTAAAGCTGTTACTTCCATGTTTACTTTTTGTCTGGGTGAGCTATCCATTGTTATATTGTGATCCCCTGCTGTCATTCTGTTCTGTCAATGGGATGCTTAGGTCTGTTAATATTTGTTTTATATAATTGGGTTCACCTGTCTCGGGTGTATAAATACTAATGACCATTATATCTATTCATAATCAGTTGTTGCCTTGATCATTTTATTGTACCCATCTTTGTCCCTGATTGCCTGTTTTGTTTTTAATTTGAAAGTCTTGTTTATCATATGAGAATAGCAGTTTGCTTTATTTTCTTTGTCACTGGCTTAAAATACCTTGCTTTATCCAACCTTGTTTAAGCCTGTCTTTTACCTGGTATGAGTCTTTTTTACTCATAATATATAGAAAGGTCATACTTTTAAATCCGACCTGTTATTCTCTATTTTAATTGATGAGTTCAGACTACTCTTACTTAGGGTGATTATTAAATATGAGGCCTATTTACTGACATTCTTTTGTATTCTTGGTTTTATCTTTCTGTGAGTTCTTTATCCATGTATTTTTATCTGCCTTTTCATTTTGATGGCTCTCCCTGGTATTCTGTCAGTTCTTCATTTGTTTTCATCTAGGTGTCTCCACTCTATGTTTTTGTTCTGTGGTTATTATCAGGTTTATACCAAGCTTTCCATCTCTAAAATAGTTTTTTTTGGCATGCTGGTATTTATTTACTGCCATTTGATTATACATATTGACCTAGTGTTGATTCCCTGTAAATTAAAAAAATATATTGTTTATACTTCTGATTCCATATTACTGTTTATCATTTTGTTTTTACTTTTCATGTAGAGAAATTCCTTTCAACATTTTTTGTAAGGCAAGTCTAATTGTGGTAAACTCCATTAGCTTTTGTTTATTTGAAAAGCCTTTATTTCTACATCAGATTTGATTGATAATTTTGTAGTATAGAGTATAGGCTGACAGTTTTTATCTTTTAGAATTACAAGTATGTCTTTCCATTCTTTTCTAGCTTTGAGTATCTCCTGAGAAATCTGATGAAAGTCTATTGAGATAGTACCCTGGTATGTTACATTCTTTTACTCTATAACAGTCTTTAATATTTTTTTTATCCTTGACTTGATAATTTAACAAAAATGTATCTTGGTGTATAGGTCATTTAACATTTAGAAATTAGGGTGTTATTTTGACTTTCTGAACATCCATGTTTAATTATTTTTGAGGTTTGGGGAGTTCTCAGCTATTTTTCAAAAATGTCTCTCTGCCTTCTTCATCTTTAAGGATACCTATTATCCTTGTTTCTTTTTCCAGTTTCTTCTTCTAGGAGTCTTTTATCTCTCATAGAGTTTATTCATTTTTCCTACATTTTTCCTTCTCTTCTTCTATGTCATTTGTATCTTCCATTTTTGAAATTCTCTCTTATCCTAGCTTAAGTATACTTAATGTTTTGCATATTAGTTCTCATTTGACACAGCATCTCTTTTTACTTTTAAAATTTATGCAATCTCTTTAATGAAAAAATCTTTTCATTCCTTCTTCTAAGTTCCTTGAGTCTCCTTTTCTGTGCTAGATTCAACTGCTGGGACGCCACTGAGTTTCTTTAAGATTGTTGTTCTAAAATCTTTGTCTGTTAGGTCCTTCAATTCTGTGTCCTTTATATAGGTCTCTGAACCATTCTTCCATTTTGACTTTTCCATTTTGTGTTTAGATGTTCCTTGTTTCTTAAGTATGAGTTGTCTTTTAACTTTTCTGGTTACGGCAACAGTGCCTTTAATTGTGTTTATCTTCTTTGTTTAACTTGGCAGTTGGGGGGTTGGATGGTTTCAGTTTCGGGGTGGTGGTGGGGTGTTATTCCAGGCAAGAAGATTTACACTGCCTCCTCTTCCCCTGCACTCCAGAGCGACATTATTCACTGTTTCATGGAGCCCTCAATCCAGTCAGGTCCTGTCTCCTTTCTACTCCACTCTGCAACTTGCAGCAGGTCTCTCGGATGTCCCCACAGGAAGAAGGAGGGAGTCCAGCCACCTCTACTACCAAAACCATGATTTGTTTTATTTTAACCTTTTTATATTTAATTCTTTAAATTAATTAATTAATTTTGTGGGACAAAAACAAGTTACAGATAGGTATACATATTACAGTACCATAATTATAAAATTATAAACCATGCAAGATAATATATAATTAACTCATGTACGATTTAAAAGTTTCATGTACCACAGGAATGATAAACATCAAATCCAGTGTACTGATCATTATTTCTGGGGATTAGGTGTTAGAAGAGATATCACAGAGAATGTCAACTATTTCTGATCGCTGATTTTTTAAATTTTGCATATATATGTGTATTTATATATATATATTACATTATTGTGTACCCTGGGGTCTTCCCACCTCCCTAACACCTGTCAACCATCCTGCTCTTTTGTGCCCTTCGCCTCCCCTGCCTTCTTCCCCCTCCTCCTCTCTTGCTCCATCATTCAGCCTCATCAGTAGTTTGTAATTTTTCTTATTCGTTTGTTTGTTTTTCCCTGTATCTGTCATATAAGTGAGACCATCCTGTATTTCTCTTTTTCTTTTTGGCTTATTTCTGCTAATATGAGTCCTTCTACTTCTATCCATGTTGCTGCAAATGACCTATGTTTGTCCTCCTTGATTGATGAATAGTATTCCATCATGTACATATACCACATTTTTTTCAGCCAATCATCGGTTTGGGGCGTTTGGTTTGTTTTCATATTTTGGCAATTGTAAACAGAGCTGCAGTAAATGTGCGCATACAGGTGTCCTTTTGAACTAGTGTTTTCATGTCCTCTGGGTAGATTCCCAGTAGTGGGATTGCTGGGTTAAATGGTAATTCCATTTTCAATTGTTTGAGGGTCCTCCACACAGTCTTCCATAGTGGCTGGACTTTGCACTCCCACCAGCAGTGTAAAAGGGTTCCTTTTTCTCCACATCCACATCAACACTTCCTGTTGTCTTTTATTTATATGGGCCATTCTTACTGGTGTAAGATGGTATCTCAGTGTGTTTTTTTTAATTTGCATTTCCCTGATTATTAGTGATGTGGCGCATTCTTTCCTATGTCTATTAGCCATCTGTAGTTTCTCTTTGTGAGGTGTCTTTTTAGTTTTCCCCGTTTTTTTGACTGGGCTTATGCTTTGTTTTTGTTGAGTTGTAGGAGCTCTTTGTTTTCAGACACTTGTCACTTGTCTGGAGGGCAAAAATTTTCTCCCACTTGGTTGGGTTTCTTTTTGTTTTGTTTATTGTCTCTTTCGCTGTACAGAAACTTTGTAGATGTAGTCCTAGCTGTTTATGTTTTCCTTCATTTTTTTGCCAGCCATAGATGTTTCCAGAAATGGGTTTCTGAGGTGAAATTCATTAAGGGTTTTGCCCAGGTTTTCCTCTATGTATTTTATGTTTGTAGGTCTCATGTCCAAGTCCTTTCTCCATTTTGAGTTGATTTTCATACAAGGTGTAAGGGTATTGTCCTGGTCCATTTTGCAATTACATGTCTTGATCCAGTTTTCCCAACACCATTTACTGAAGAGGCTGTCCTTATTCCAGGGTATGTTTTTTGCCCCTTTGTCAAAGATTAATTGACCGTATATGTGTGGTTTTATTTCTGGGTATTCAATTCTAATCCATTGGTCTGTCTGTTTTTGTACCAGTACCATGCTGTTTTAACTATTATGGCTTTGTAGTATAGTTTAAAGTCTGGAATAGTAATACCTCCATTCTCTCTTCTGTTTGTCAAGAGGGCTTTGGCTATTCGTGATCTTTTGTTGTTCCATATGAATTTTAGTAATTTTTGTTCTAACTCTTTAAAATATGTCCCTGGGATCTTTATTGGAATTGCATTGATTCTGTAGATTGCCTTGAGTAGTACGGCCATTTTGATAATGTTAATTCTTCCAATCCATGAACAGGGAATGTCTTTCCATTTTTTAACATCATCTTCTTTTAAGAATGTTTTATAGTTTTCTTTATATAGGTCTTTTACTTCTTTTGTTAGGTTTATTCCCAAGTATTTAATTTTATTTGGTGTGAAGGTAAATGGAGTGTTGTTTTTTTTTTTAATTTCTTCTTCTGATTTAGTCTTTGCGTATATGAATGCTACTGATTTTTGTGTGTTGATTTTGTATCCAGCTACCTTACAGAATTGATTTATTGTTTCAGTTAGTTTTTCTGTCGATTTTTTGAGTTTGTCTACTTAAGTATATCATCTGCATATAATGATAGCTTTATTTCTTCTTTCCCTATTTGGATTCCTTTTATGTCTTTCTCTTCTGTTGTTGCCCTAGGTAGGCCTGGTTCCAGACCTTAATTGAAATGATTTCAGTTTTTCCCTATTGAGGATGATATTTGCTATGGGTTTGTCATATATAGCATTTATTATGTTGAGGTATATTCCTATTCCTTTTATACCATTTTTTCCAGGGCTTTCATCATGAAAGGATGCTGATGCTGAACTTTATTGAATGTTTTTTCCACACCTATTGATATGATCATATAGTTTTTGTTTTTCTCTTTTGTTGATGTGATGGATTATGTTGATTGATTTTTGGATGTTGAACCATCCCTGTGCCCCTGGGATGAATCCCTCTTGAAAACCATGATTTTCTGTAAATGAAATCCCTATCCTAGGGCTTGTGTGTATGTAGGTCTGCCTTCTGCCCTCAGTGAAAAAAGTTCCCCATGCACAATTTTTATGCCTGCTTAGTCTGCCAAATCCTAGCTAATTCAGCTGACTGGTATGACTGAAGCCCTAGTCACAGTTCCTTTCCCCTTTCCCTGTCTTGGCCCTATACATAGTAAGCCAACTAATGGTGTCATGCCTCATTCAGTGATGAACTTGTTAAATTTCCTATGAGCAAATTATTTTTCTTCCCAGTTCTATTTAGGAGAGAGATTTACTAGAACTTCCCTATTCTGCCATGTTGTTAGTGTTATCTTGCTTCTTTATTTTTATATACTTGGTAGTCAATAAATGTAGTTGTGTAAAAGCAGATATCACATTTAGATGCAGTAAAATGTCATTGATTGAATATTGTGTGCCAAACACACACACATAAACATACTCTCACAACTACTTTATGAAAGTGGTTATTCTTATTTCTCATTTATAGTTGAGAAAACTGAGATAGAAAGATTATGTGATTAGCTTTAAGTTGCTTCAGGTTCTGAATTTGTAAAGTGCAGAGCTGGATTTGTACCCTATAGCCTATTTGCAAAGCCAGTGCTTTTATTACAGCTACTACATGGCTCAACATTTATTAATATATTTTTTCAAGTTCAAAGTAATTCTTCAATAAGGGCTGATTACTTTTATGCTCATGTGTTTTTGGGTTTTGTTTTTTGTTTTTGTTTTTTGAGACTAAGTCTCGCTATTTTCGCCTGTGGGACCGCAGGCTCTCGTTGCCTGGGGTCAAATAGACTCAAATAGTCCCCAGCCTCAGCTTCCCAGGTAGCTGGGATTACAGGTGCACGCCACCACACCCAGCTATTTTTTTGGAACTAGGTCTCACTACGTGCCCCAGGCGGAACTCGAACCGTGATCCCTAGCCCTGGCCACTTCATAGGCTCAAGCTTACAGGCACGAGTCACCATGCCCAGCCTATGTTTTTGTTTTTAAATCTGACTATGATTAAAAGAAAGACTAATACTTGGCATTTGTATGGGACATGAGTGGGACAGACATGCTAGATAGAATTCCACTCACAAAGGTCAGTGAACTCACGTTCAATTAAAAGATGGATTTTATAATAAAGAATACAGTATTTAGATTAACTCAACATAAAAAAGACAAAGAACATTAGGCTTCATAATTAGGAAAACTAGGACCTTTTTTTTTTTGAGACTAGGTCTCACTACATTGCCCAGGGTAGACCCCATCGCACAGACTCAATGATCCCCAGCCTCAGCCCCCTAGGTAGCTGGGATTACAGGCACCCACCATGGTGTCCAGCTGCTTTTTTCAAGACGTCTTGCTGTGTTGCTTGGGATAGTCTGGAACCCAAGAACTCAAGCGATCCCTGTCCTCTTGCCTCCCAGCACTTGGATTACAGGCACGTGCCACCATACCTGGCGGAAAACTAGGACTTTACAAGATTATGTGCTTTAGAAGATTATTGCTGGAAGTTTTGAAGCATATTATTTGCAGAATCAGGACTGGCATCTGGGACTTAAACTTCCAGTCCAGGGTTCTTTTCTATTTGTGGTATGAAAAGTTGGTATATATGTCAAAATAAAACAGTATATTTGAAGCTTAATGAGAATTCAGTTTTTATATTATATATATTTTTCATTGTCCAAATTACTTAACACAGACAAAAGATTATATGACTGCTTAAAACAAAATCGCTCAGTTAGTGCTTAAGTAACTTATTGCTTGTGTGCAAGTACTGGCTTGTTTACCCAGGATTTAACATATTTCATGGAACTTTTGTTAATTGAATCTTAAAACTTGGAATGTGTTTTGTTTCTAGAGTATTATAGATATGAGCATGCTACCCATGGAGTAGATTTGTATGTTTTTAATATATGGATATAAATCATAAGCTAACATTCTGAAAAGGCAGAGGTGGAGAGATCAAAAGTGCTATGATTTGTTCTTGCCTACTAAGGAAATTATTAGAGTTGGCATGGATTTCTAACAAAAAAATGAAACAAGAAACCCAAACAATGACCCTTTAGATTTTTACAAATCAGCTTGATCAATATTCTTAAGTAGTCTTGTTCAGATTTGACTTGGCTTACAGATTTTTTTAAATGTAGAGTGTATTTTTGAGAATAATTTTAGATTTATAGAAAAACCAAGAATATAATAAAATACAGTTGTCTCATAAACCCCCCTCCATCAATTGTTAACTAGCTTCTTATGTTCTAATGGTACATGTATTAAAATTAATGTACCATCAGTACATTATTATCATCTAGATTTATTCAGATTTCCATAGTTTTTACTTACCTTTTTTTTCTCTCTAGGTAAATACAAAACCACTTTACATTATTTATTTAGTTTTAATATGTTCCTCTTGTTTGTGACAGTTCCTTAGACCTCCCTTGCTGTTGGTGACCTTAACATGTTTGAAGATGTACAGGTTAAGTATTTTGTAGAATGCTCTTCTGTTGGAATTTACCTTACAGTTTTTCTCATGATCAGACTGGAATTGTGGGGCGTTTTCAGAAGATGACCACAAAAACTGTCATTTCCATTACATCATGTTTGTGGGGCGTTTTCAGAAGATGACCACAAAAACTGTCATTTTCATTACATCATGTCAAGGACACAGTTTTTTACATGATTTACCACTGTTGATATTGATTGTCATCACCTTGCTAGCTAGCATAGTATTCTTACTAGATTTCCTCATTGTAAAATTTCTCTTTGTCCCCCCTCCAAAGTGTCCTCTTTGTAATTGTCACTATATGAAGTTTACACATACAGAGTAGGGTGTTATGAGCTACATCCTTTAGAGTAAAAGAATTTACATAAATTATTCAGAACTATGTGGGGTTGGTTTGTGTTTCCCTTCGATTTAGTTATTTATTTAATTATTTCATTATATCAGTGTACATGCGCCACCGTGCCCAGCCCATTATTATATCATTATGGACTTATATTTTATACTTTGATTGCAATCCAGTACTAAATTTATTTGCTCAAAGTGTTTTACCTTTGGTTATTGTTAACTCTTTCAGCTGTCTACTGTGTTGCTCTGTTGTGTCCCTTGACATACTCTCCTGAATGTACCATTTTCCTACCATCTCTGTTTGCTTTTTTTTTTTTTTTAA
>PVHY01019852.1:0-26509 GCA_004024945.1 Uropsilus gracilis | reverse complement strand
AAAAAAAAAACAGAATCACAAATGTAAGAGGAGAAATTACAACAGACACAAAAGAATTCCAAAGAATAAATAAGAGATTACTATGAACAACTATTTGGAAATAAATACAACAACCTGGATGAGATGGACAGAGTTTTAGAAAAATACAACTATGAAAAATTAAACAAAGAAGATATAGAGAATTTAATAGACCAATCACAAGCAGTTAAGTTGAAGGCGTCATCAAAACTCTGCTAAAAACAAAAGCCCTGGACCTGGTGGCTTTATAAATGGATTCCACCGGACAGTCAAAGCTGAAATAAAGCCTGCACTACTAAAGCTTTTCCAAAAAATTGAGAGAAAGGAAAACTGCCATACACATTCTATGAAGCAAACATCATACACATACCAAAACCAAATAAGGACAATTCCAAGAAAGAAAACTATAGACCAATTTCTCTAATTTACACAGATGCAAAAATTTTAAACAAAATACTAGCAAATTGAATCCAATGACACATAAAAAACATTATTCACCATGACCAAGTGGGATTTATGCCAGGGGCACAAGGATGATTCAACATCCGGAAATCAATTAACATAATACACCACATCAACAAAGAGAAAAACAAAAACCACACGATCATATCAATAGACTCAGAGAAAGCATTTGACAAAGTCCAGCATCCATTCTTGATAAAACCCCTTGAAAAATTGGGGATTAAAGGAACTTACCTCAACATAATAAAAGCCATCTATGACAAACCTATGTCAAACATCATCCTAAATGGGGAAAAACTAAAATCATTCCAATTAAGGCCTGAAACTAGGCAAGGATGCCGACTCTCCTCACTACTCTTTAACATTGTACTGGACATTCTAGCTAGGGCAATAAGGCAAGAGAAAGACATGACTCTATATAGATAACCCCAAAACACAAAAATTGCTTGAAATATTAAACCAGTTCAGTAAGGTAGCTGGATATAAAATGAACACACAGAAGACAGTAGCTTTCCTATACTCAAAAAGTCAAGTAGAAGAAGAATACATCAAAAAGGCCATCCCATTTACCATCTCATAAAAAAAAATTAATACCTGGGAATAAACCTAACAAAACACATGAAAGAAGTATACAAAGAAAATTTTAGAATGCTGCTAAAAGACATAGAAGAAGACATAAGGAAATGCAAAGATATTCTCTATTCATGGCTTGGAAGAAGTAATATCATCAAAACGGCCATCCTACCAAAAGCAATCTACAGATTCAATGCTATCCCGTTAAAAATCCCAGTGACATTCTTTAAAGAGATAGAACAAAAATTACTGAAATTCATGTGGAATAACAAAAGACCTCAAAAAAAAAAACCTCCTCAACAGAAAAAAAGAGAATGGAGGTATTACAATTCCAAACTTCAAACTATACTACAAAGCCATAATAATTAAAACACTTGGTACTGGTACAAGAACAGTCAGACCGACCAATGGGACAGAATTGAGTGCTCGGAAGTAAAACCACACATATACGGTCAACAAATCTTTGAAAATGTAGTGAAAAACTTACATTGGAACAAAGATAACCTCTTCAATATGTGGTGCTGGGAAAATTGGACTAAGGCATGCAAAAATTGTACCAAGACAACTCCCTCACATCATGTACAAAAATCAATTCAAAATGGATAAAAGACTTATATGTTAGATCTGAAACCATAACATAGAGGAGAACTTGGGCAAAACCCTCCATGAATTACAGTTCAGAAATCCCTTTCTGGACACATCTACAGAGGGAAAAAAAAAAAGAAGGAAAACATAAGCATATGGGACTACATCAAACTAAAAAACTTCTGTACAGCATAAGAGACAATAGAAAAAAACAAAAAGAAGCCCAAGCAAATTCGAAAAATTTTTTTGCCCTCCACAAGAGAGATAAGGGTTTAATAATGAAGATCCACAAATAATGCACACAACTAAGCAAAAGCAAAACAAGAAGCCCAATTAAAAAACTGGGGAGAAGAACTTAAAGGACTCTTCTCCAAGGAGGAAATACAAATGGCCAACAGGCACATAAACAATTGCTCAATGTCACTAGCAATCAGGAAAATGCAAATCAAAAGCACAATGAGATACCACCTTACACCAGTAAGAATGGCCCACATCCAAAGAACAAGGCAACAACAAGTTCTGGCGTGGATGTGGAGAGACAGAAACACTCTTACACTGCTGATGGCAGTGTAAAATGGTCCAACCACTATGGAAAACTATGTGGAGTCCTCTCAAATTAATGAAATGGAACTACCATTTGACCCAGCAATTGCTCTCCTGGTTCTATTCAAAAGAGACCTCAATGTGGGTACAAGGGGACACCTGTGGTCGGATGTTTACTGCAGCACTATTTATAATTGCAAAGACTTGGAAGCAACCTAAATGGCCCAGAACAGATGACTGGATGAAAAAGGTGTGGTATATATACACAATGGGATATTACTCATCAATTAAAAATGACAAATTTGATGATTTTATGATACCTTGGATGTACTTAGAAGAAATCATATTAACAGAAACAACTCAAAAAGAAAAAGAAACCAAATGTTTTCACTAATATATGGGATATTGGAAAAAATATATAATAAAGTTGTGAGGAAAAGTCAAAACAAGCTAACCATCAAACTGAAGCACACAACTTGGGCCAGGAAGGAAAGGGAGGGAAATGACCAGGGAGGTTGGGGGGTGTGTGAATCCCTAGGATTACAAAGATGTGAAATAAATTTTTAAAAATTAAAAAAGGAATGTGGTGTGTTAAAATTTTCTCTATTCAAGAACAAACAAAAAAAATCATTTGGTAAATTTCTTTTTGAAACTGGTGATATGCCTTGAGGAATTTCTGTGGTCTTGTGGATTATTTTTACCATAATTTGGGGGATATTCATGCTATATAATATGCAAAACTAGAATTATTCATCTTTCTTGCCTGCTTCAGATGAGATCATTGGTGCTCCACTGGTGAAATAAGAGGCTATGCTTTCATAATTAGAAGAGAATTGCACCTGCTTACTACAATATGATCCATGGATAATAAAACAAGACCTTCGTTACCCTGTGATATTCATGACAATATATTAACAAGGATGTCTTTAAATTGACTTATGAATGGGCATATAAAATCCTGATTTTACTCATGGGCTCGTTTACGTGACTTTGAAAGCAGGTTTCAAGTATTTGGTTTTCCAGGCATACTGAAACGGATCTTATAAACCAGATGTCACCAGCATGTGTTTTTCAATTCCAAACAGACAATAGTACTATTCAACTTATTATCACATAGTCCTACAGAGTGAGGAATTGGCTTGTGATAGCATCTGCAGCTGAGAGCATTTGCTTCTGTTATGACTGACTGTATTAGAGCAATAATGTTGGGTCATGGGATAACCTAGGGGGTAGGGTTAATAATTATACAGTAGATATCTACAGTAGATGTAGACAGTTACAAATTAGTTACAAATTAGACAGTTACAAATTAGTGTTAACTAAGATGAGTGGTCTAGTTGCTAGTATTACCCTCTAACATCTTATGGTAGAGGCTTGCCTTTCATGCTAAGCAGTTGGCTATACTAGGGACTTTAATGAACAGTATGGAAGAAAGCAAGATAAATGAGTGTGGGTAGGATGGAGTCAGACAGACTCCACTTCAAGATTTGGATTGGTATTTGTAAACTGTATGACTTACAGCAAGATTCTAAACTTATTGAGCCTCTATCTGTTCTTTAGTAAAGTCTTTCTAGGATGGTGAGAATTTTTTAAAAATGATATATAAATAGGTTGTTCTTTGTAGGGACATAGAGTAAATCTCATAAAATCATAATATTATTGCAAATATAATTATTGTACTTTAACTTATCCAGTCTTTCAGTCCCACCTGATTAGTTTGTTTTATTCCCTCACTCTAGTGTGTTTATACTTGGTTAGATTCAGTCTGATAGCAAAAGGTAATCAAGTCTCAATGCAGCACAGAGATTTTGGTTAGATAAAATATTAAGGTAAATAATTACTTGGTGCTTTCCTGATACATTCGGGACTTTCATCTCAAAACAGAATGTGATAACTTGATCAGAGAATGATCTAATGCTGAGCATTAATGTAAGCAGAATTGTCATGAGAAGCTTCCCATACTGAAAAAATTCTTAGAGGAGTCAAGGTTTCTACTTAGGGGCTAGACTTCTTATTACACTGTTACATTGGGTTTTCTGTTATTTGCAAACTTTTTAAAAATTGTTGAATAATTTTTCCCCTCTTAGATTATATTGGTTTACAATTTAGAACTAAAAGGTCTCCTCTTTCAGGTGTTATTACCACACCTTACCCACCACCAAAACACCTATATTCCTCCACCATAGTCCATTATACTCCTTCTCCACTTTGTTATCACCCCTTCTCCTACTTCTACTCCTGCTCCTGCTGTTACTCTTACTTCAATTCCTCTGGATGCCCTAGTGTAGGGTCTTGTGACTGCTTGATTGTTTCTCTATATTCCACATGTATGTGACATCACCCAGTTTTGTCTTTTTCCTGACTATTTCACTCAACATACTCCCCTACATTTCCATTCATGCTGTCACACATGGCAAGAGTCCATCTTTTTATTTTCTTTTATACCTAAGTGGTATTCTGTTGTGTAGAATACCATACTTTCCAAACCCATTAATTTGTTTTTAGACATTAGATTGCTTCTATAGCTTGGCTATTGTAAATACTGCTGCAAACATCATAGGTATGTATAAAACAAAATTAGTGATTTTACATTATTTGTCTAGACATCTAGGAGTGGGATTGCTGGATCATGTGACAGATCTATGTGTTTTCCACAGGGACTGAATCAATCTACTTCTTACCAACAGTGTATAATGATTTATTTCTTTCCATGTCCTCACCAATACTTTTACTTATCGTCTTTTGATATGGGTCATTCTTGCACAAGTGAGTAGTTTTGATTTACCTTTCAATGATGATAAGTGATGATGATCATTTTTCATGTGCCTGTTGACCATCTATATGTCATTTTTTTCTTTTTTGGAGAAATATCTATTTAAATCTTCTGCCTAATTTTTTTGCCAGTTATTTCTGGTTTTATAACAGTTACACATCTGTTCAGAGTTCACATTATTACACAAAAGGCAGAGTTTACATCAACAACATAAACAATGGAGCCATGATTAAAATGATAGTGTTGTGAGGATTAGTCACAAAATACTATACCATTAACTGTAGGTTCTGGTGATGAGTTAAAGGTGTATATTGAATTTCTGTTTAAAAAAAAAACTATAGAGTTCATTTCAAGCTTAAAACATATATATAAAAGAAAATTGAGATACAACAAGATATCAATATGCAAATTAGGATACAACAAGATATCAATATGATAAATATTACAAGTTTTAAAACTCAGACAACTTGAAATTTGGATACAATAATAGAAGTAACAAATGGGGATGTTCTCCAATATCCTAGTTAGGAAATTTTTTTAAATAGTTTTTAAAATTTTTTGTAGGAAGAAAGCAAGTTACATAGATAGGTATACATATTACAATAACATAATTATGAAATTATAACAATGCAAATTAGTACATTATTTATTGATGTGTGATTTAAAAGTTTCAAATACCCTGGGAGTGGCAAACATTAAATTCAGTGTATGATTATTATTTCTGGGAATGTATAATGGGAAATAGGATAGAAGAGATAGCCTCAGAAAATCAGCTATCTTTGTGATGGTTGTTCCTTTTTTTTCTTTTCTTTTAATTTACTTTAAATTTTTTAAAATTTGCAAATATATGTGTATTTATATTTACATTACATTATTGCATTATTGTGCACTCTGGGGCTTTCCACTTCACTAAAGCCTGTTAACCATCCTGATCTTTTGTGCTCTTCGCCTCCCCTGCCTTCTTCCCCCTCCTCTCGCTCCATTGTCCATTTGTTGTTTCTATTTTTTCTTATTTGTTTGTTTTCCCCTATATCCATCATATCAGTGAGACCATCCTGTATTTCTTTTTCCTTTTGACTTATTTCTGCTAATATAAGTCTTTCTAGTTCCATCCATGCTGCTGCGAATGACATGTTTGTCCTCCTTGATTGATGCGTAGTATTCCATTGTGTATATATACACCACATTTTTTTCAGCCAATCCTCAGTTTTGGGGCATTTGGTTTGTTTCAAAATCATCTGTATCTCCTCTTTGGTGAAGTGTCTTTTCAATACTTCTTCCCATTTTTGGACTGAGTTTTTTTGGTTTGTTTTTGTTGAGCAGTAGGAGTTCTTTGTGAATCTTTGTTATCAGATCCTTGTCACTTGTCTGGACAGCAAAAACTTTCTCCCAGTCGGTTGGGTTTTTTTTTGTTGTTGTTGTTTATTGTATCTTTTGATGTATAGAAACTTTTTAGTTTGATATAGTCCCAACTATTTGTTTTCCTTCATTTTTTTTGCCAGCCATAGTTGTTTCCCAAAATGGATTCCTGAGGTGAAATTCATGAAGGGTTTTGCCCAGGTTTTCTTCTATGTATTTTATGGTTGCAGGTCTCATTTCCAGGTATTTTATCCATTTTGAGTAAATTTTTGTACAGAGTGTGAAGGTATTGTCCTGGTCCATTTTTTCACATGTTTTGATCCAGTTTTCCCAGCACCATTATTCTTTTATTTCTTTTGTTAGGTTTATTCCCAACCTAAGGTTTATTTTCTTTGGTGCAATGTTAATTTTTTTTAATTACTTCTTCTGATTGATTCTTTGCATATATGAATGCTGTTGATTTTTGTGTATTGATTTTGTATCCAGCTACCTCACTGAATCAGTTTATTATTTCAATTATTTCAATTTCAATTAGTCAATTTTTCTGGGTTCTCTACATAGAGTATCATATCATCCGCATATAATGATAGCTTTATTTCTTCTTTCCCTATTTGGGTTCCTTTTATGTCTTCCTATTGCCTTATTGCCCTACCTAGGACTTCCAGAACTATGTTGAAAAGGAGTGGAGAGAGTGGGCTTCCTTGCCTGGTCCCAGACCTTAATTGAAATGGCCTCAATTTTTCCCCATTGAGGATAATATTTGCTGTGGGTTTGTCATATATAGTTTTTATAATGTTGAGGTATGTTCCATTTATACCACTTTTTTTCCAGGGCTTTCATCATGAAAGGATGCTAAACTTTATCAAATGCTTTTTCTGCATCTATTAATATAATCATATAGTTTTTGTTTTTCTCCTTGTTGATGTGATAGATTATGTTGATTGATTTTTAGATGTTGAAACATCCCTGTGCCCCTATGATGAATCCCACTTGGTCATGGTGGATGATCCTTTGTATGCAGTGTTGAATTCGGTTTGCCAGGATTTTGTTAAGAATTTTTGCATGTGTTCATTAGGGAGATTGATCTATAGTTCTCTTTCTAAATATCTTTATTTGGCTTTAGAATTAGTGTAATGTTTGCTTTATAGAAGGAATATTTTAGCTTTCCTTCTTTCTCAATTTTTTGAAAGAGTTTTAACAGTACTGGTATTAATTACTCTTTGAAAGTTTGGTAGAATTTATTTGTGAAACCATCTGTACCTGAGATCTTGTTTGTAGGGAGAGTTCTGATGACTGCCTCAATTTCACTGCTTGTGATTGACCTGTTTAAGTTTTCTATTTCTTCTTTGTTCAATTTTGCATGACTGTATTGTCCTAGTAATTTTTTCCATCTCTTCTAGGTTGTTGTATTTGTTTGCGTACAGATGTTCATAGAAATCTCTAGTTATCTTTTGGATTCCTGTTGGGTGTGTTGTAATAACTCCCTTTTTGTTTAAGATCCTGTTTATTCAGGTTTTCTCTCTTCTTTGTAAGCCTTGCAAGGGGTTTATCAATTTTATTTATTTTTTCAAAGAACCAGCTTTTGCTTTTGTTTATCTTCTCAATGGTCTTTTTGGTTTCTAATTCATTAATCTCTGCTTTTATTTTTGTTATTTCTTGTCTTCTACTGGATTTTGGAATTTTTGTTGCTCTTTTTCTAGGTCCTCAAATTTGGAGCTAGAGCATTTCTTTGGGCTGTTTCAATCCTTTTTATTTGGGCCTGTATTGCTATAAACTTTCCTCTTCATACTGCTTTTGTTGTGTCCCACACATTTTGGAACATTGTGTCATCATTGTCAATTGCTTCCATGTAGGTTTTAATTTCTTCTTTGATTTCCTCTTTTGCCCAGTGATCTTCCAAAAGTCTGTTATTAAATCTCCATGTAGTGTTTATTATCCTTACTTTCTGTTCATTGTTGAATTCTAGTTTGATGCCTTTATGATTGGAGAAAAAGGTTGATATTATTTTAATTGCTGAGTTTGTATTTATTCAGGTTTGTCTTGTGGTCTAATATATGGTCAATTTTAGAGAATGAACACTGTGCATTTGAAAAGAAAGTGTATTCTTTTCCTTGGGGGTGCAATGACCTGTATATATCTATTAGGTCCATTTGGTCTAGCTCTTCCTTTAAAGCTTTTGTGTCTTTGCATAGTTGCTGTTTTCTTGATCTGTATTTTGTTGACGGTGATGGTTTAAAATCTACTACAACATATGAATTCTCACCAATATTTGATTTCAGTTCTAGTAGTTGTTTCATAAATTTTGGTGCTCCCTCATCAGGTGCATATATGTTGATTATTGTTATGTCTTTTTGGTGGATTGACCCTTTAATCATTAGATAGTGGCCATCATTATCTTTTTTCACTTTTCTTAATTTGAAGTGTGCTCTGTCTGATATAAGAATGGCAACCCCTGCTTTTTGTGGGGGCCATTTGCTTGTAGTGTAGTTTTCCAGCACTGCACCTTCATTCTATGCTATCCTTAGAGATCAGATGTGTTTCTTGGAGGCAGCAGAATTTTGGGTTCTGTTTTCTGATACAGTCTGCAACTCCTTGTGTTTTGATTGCTGCGTTTAGACCTGACTTTTATTGTGATTACTGTGATTACTGTGGTTGATATTCCAACAGTTTCCTGGTGGTCATTTTGATTTGGTCTCTTTTTTTTATTTGTTCTTATGGTTTTGATCTTGAGGTTGCAAAATTTCTTGCAGTGGGGATATAGTGGCAAATTTATGGAGATTTTACTGTCGAAGTAGGTTCTAATTTTTCTTCATAGAGGAAGGTAGTTTTGCAGGGTAGAGTATTTTTGGCTGGCACTTTTTTTCTTGGAGTTTTTTTGTACATGTGACTCCATTCTCTCCTTGCCTGGAGTGTCTCTTCAGAGAAATCTGAGTTCAGTCTAATGGATTTTCCTTTGTAGGTTATTTGTTTCTTTTCTCTAGCCATTCTCATTTTTTTCCCTTATCTTGGGTTCTTGGAAGTTTTATGATGATGTGTCTCACTGTGACTTTTCTTTCATTAAAGTAGTTTGGTGTCCTTTTTGCTTGCTGTATGTCTATTTTCGTTTCTTTCTTCAGATTTGGGAAGTTCTCTATTATTACATTGAAAGCTTTTCAGTTCCCATGACTCTCTCCTTTCCTGGGATTCCTATTACCTTTATGTTTCTTATCTTTAAGGAATTTGACATATGTCTGAGCTTTTCTTCAATCTTCTTACTTTGTTTTTCTCTCTCTTTTTCTTTCTTCATCCTCTCTATTTCTGTATCCTCAACTGTGCTGATTCATTCTTCTATTTCATCTAATCTGCTTCCATGGACTTTCCCTGCATTTTTGATCTCATCTACCACAACCCTAAGATCCTGGGTCTCTTTCAATTTCATTTTTAGGGATTCATTCTCATTCTTCAGTTCGTTGGTTAGGTTATACATATTGATGCTTTTTATATATATATATTTTTCAACTTCTTCCCTTAGTGCATTAAATGCTTCTATCATCCTGTTGTCCTTTTTTTTCTGATTCTTCTCTTATTTGTTGGAGTGCATTTAGCATGTTGATGTTGGAATCTTTGTCTGAGATGCACATCATTTCTTCAATGTCTTCCTTGGTGTTTTCTGGAGATTGTCTTTTCTTTGGTGGTGATGGATTATTTCCTGTCGGGCTTGCTTGCATCTCTACAGTTTTTCTCCTTATAGTGTTTTGCTTTTTGACTTTTTCTACATATTGAGAAACCATGGATCTGTTGTTGATCGGCATGCTGATAATAATGTTTTCCATATTGCAAGTAGATCTGTAGCTTAGTTTACTAATTTGTGCCAGCTGAAGGGGGTGGCTCTCTGAATCTGCCACAGTCGACACAAGGAAGGAACCCTACCAAATGCCTGTTGCCAGTGCCGGTGACTTCTGGCGTCTCACTTGGGTAGGGGAAAGGTCAGGCAGTTTCCCTCAGGAACCTAGCTGAAGGGGCTTGACTATTTTTTTTTTATTGAATCCTCTTTTTGTTGAGTTATGTGGGTTTTTGTAGATTTGGTATATCAGAACCTTATCAGATGTATGGTAGGCAAATATTTTCTTCCATTCCATTGCTGTCTTTTCTTTTAATACTAATTTTCCAATTCATGAGCAGGGCATATCTATTGTTAGTGCCTTCTATTTCTTTTAATAATGTCTTATAGTTTTTATTATATTAGTATTTCACTTTTTTGGTAAGTTTACTCCTAGATGTTTAATTTTTAGATAAAATCATAAATGAGGCTGTTTTCTTAATTTCATTCTTTTCTAATTCATTATTTTCATATAGGAAGGCAATTGATTTTGTATATTGATTTCATAACCTGCCACATTGCTAAACTGATTTGTTGTTTCAATTAGAATCATTTATACATATTATGTAATAAATTATTTATATTAGCAACATATTATCTACAAACAATGATATGATAATTTTATTTCTTTTCCATTTGGATTCCTTTTCTAGTCTTCTCTTGCCTAATCTTCCGAATGGTCCTATGTGATTTTTGTTCAGGGACCACTTGGTTAAGCTGGTATAGTATCCCAGAATTTCTTCATGTTTTTTAGATTGGAATCGGCCAAAACAGAACTTAGTGAGCGATACAGAGAAGTGAAAACACATCCTGTATGAGCTGAAGGTCATGGTGTCTTATGTAACAGGAAATAGATGTAGAGGTGAGATCTGGTTTATTTCTATCCTTCCTTTCTCCCCCATTCTCTGTTCCCTTTACCATGTTTATCTCTTCTTTCCAATTCTTAACTCTCTTGGCCAGCAGCAACTCTGGGCTCACCACTACACTTTGGCTACAAACTTGTAAAAGCACTAGCATGAAGAGGAGACTGCCTTCCACATGCTTTTACATCACTTCACCTTATGTCCCATCCAGTTGTAGGATGTGCTGGGTTTCCAAATTCCTCCAGAAATTTTGACATATCCATTCAAAGCAGTGCTTCCAGAGGTCTTATTGGTAACTTTTACCTAATCCTTTTCTCTCTATTTATTCTTTGGCACCTTCCACAACTGTGCAAAGTCAAATTCTTCAAATGTATTCTTCATTCCATAACATTCAGAGTTTTTACCCTTTTATTATATTTTTACCTTTATATTATATTTTATTCCTATCACACATTATTCTTAGCCTGTATCAGCATAATCCCCTCCAGAATTACTTGAACTGAAATGAATTTTGATGCTAACCCCTCAATTTGCTATACAGGGTCATTATTAAAGTATTCACATAGATTACTTTTAAATTTGCATTTTAAAAATAAAGATTTCAGGAGACCAGTCTATCATATTACCCAATGTTACCTTTATATGGTTTATAGGAGAAGTATATCACTTTTAAAGCTAAGCTCTATTTCTTTCAAGGTATTCCATTCTCCTTTTTTTGGAAAACCGTTGGTTTCAATTTTGGCTCTGACTCCAGAAGCTCCATCATACAGGAACATGTATGATGCCTAATTACAGGAATTATCTTAGCTCTTGATGTATTTGGTTACTCCTCTCTTCTTTGCATTTAATGAATTCTATTTTACCAACCAGGGGAGTACTTCTCCTTTATTTTAAATTGTGTCAAATTGTAAAGGATTAGGATAAGACAAGGAACTGTCAAATCCATTCAATCAGTGACTACTTAGTGTCATTTGGGCTATACACTCTCTATATCATTCTCTTTTTATTTTTTTTACAAAAAAAGCTGAGTTTCAGTGAGATTAGGGGATCCTTTATGGTCAGTGACAGAACTAGGATCTGAATACAAATGCACTTGATTCATTCTTTCTCCCTCATGAAAGACTGTATTACTTGTTAAAACAGTCAAGATAATTAGATGTACACAGTGAAATAAGAAATCAGTATCTCTGTACTCTCTTAGCCAAATAAACTTGATGTGGATCCCATTTTTGGTGCAGTAAACTAGATTTTGAGTATAAATGAAGAGTGAAGTAATGGTATCATAAAGTGGAATTCAGTAATTAAAATAATGAATTTCATGGTGATGATGAAAATGATGAAGTTGATGAAACTGATGGGGGGAGTAGAGGTGGTGATGATGCATATTCTAGTGCTAAGGAAAATGGTGGCATTTTCTGTCAGTTTCCACTACTTCATATGTATGTATTTCAAAAGGCATAGTATACTCATATTTTACAGATGCTAAAATCAAGGCACAAAGAATTTGTGGCTTGAATAACCTTACGAAAATCACAAGCCTACAAGGAGATCATGCCTAAATTCACACAGAAGTCTAGATTGGACCTGAAGTCAATGCTTTTAGAGATGATTTTGTGCCTATTCTCTTTCTAGTGACCAGGAAAATGAGCATGTACTTTTTAACTTAACAGATTTGAACTCAGCTCTGATTCTACAACTCCTTACTTTATGTGATTTCTATGAGCTAGTGACTTAATCTCTTTAAGTCTCTGTTGAGGCTCTTGCAAGTGCCAAGTGATAAAATTCTTATGAATAAACATTTACTTCTTAAGAATCTAGAGGCTTATAACTAAATTATGTGCTATGGGCAGGAAATTTAACTGCCATTTAATAGTTTTTTTCCTATATTCAGGCATAAAGATTTCCAAAATACTTGCTTAACTGGAAAAAAATTTCTTGGAGCTATTTCTCTAGAATTCTAGCTATCCTTAAGAACACAAGAAACACTATATTTGAAAAAAAAAAAAACATTTTTTTTTGCTCTGCACTCTATCCTACAACCCACTCTATCTTTTTCTCTAAGATATTTTTCTTTACTATATTCCTTTGAAAATGGCATTTCCTTTGACAATTAATCATCCATGGTCATATTTACAAACCACGAATGCACCCAGTACCCTCTTTGACAACTTCATACTGAATATTCAGAAGCCTAAAAGGTGACTGATGTGTGGTAGGATAGGAAACATTGTCATTCCACATTACTCTACTAATAACATTGGAAAGATAGACAGTGACTGTGACTTCATGCAAATACTATCGTGGAAGACCAATTCCTGGAATTCATGAAAGGTGGTATTCTGGCTGTGATCAAGGGAAAGTCAACAGTGCCAGAGACATATTGTAACTGTTTATTTTTTCAATTTTTGTTTCTTTGAGTTTGGTGGCAATGAGGCACATAACATGAACCACCCAGCCAAACCCCGATCTCAACTCCAGGATTTATGGAGGTATTCTACTCAGGTCCAATGAAGGGATATCATGGAACCAAGAAGGCATTGTTTCCAGGGACTGAATTCTACCCCAATTGGTGTCATCATCAAGTCTTTTCACATATTGGGGAGAGGGCAAATGAAAGAGAAAGGTTTAGATGAACCTTCAATCTCAAGTTTCTGGGTTGCTGCTCAATAGGCAACAATTGAGCTACAGAGAGTAAATTTGGTTACTTCCAGACTTAACCTCCTTTAGGCATGCATAAATAAAGACCATCTGCTTTTTCCTTAAACAAGAAATCATTTTTTCAATAATATATTTTCCTGCCATCAATTTTTCCAATGGAAGAATGCAGAACCAATGGAGATAATCTGAAAATCTAGGAAAATACTCTAGGTCTCTTCTTACCTGCAAGGTTTCTTTTTGCCACCCAATTCATCCTAGTTGTCTTAATTTGGTATTGGGGTACATGGCCAATACTGAAATGGCTCTCCCACTGGAATGTTCTCTCAGGCAAAAATTGAGAAATTGGTCATACCCCAGAAGAGATCATGGGAAGAGTCAGGATTTACTGACTGGTGAGAAGACAATGAATAGGGATTAGAATTTGGGGAGAAATCAGAGTTGGTATGTGCATATGTATGTCAAAACCAAGGTTTTTTTGGTAATTGCTCAACCAATGATTATAGAAATGAATAGACTCCCTAACTTTTCACTGGAATATAAGGTGAAAGAGATTTATGGCATACTTCCCACTGTGAAAGAGGGGCACTAATCTAGAATAATTTGAATCTGTTGGACATCTTCTGATTATAAATGTTTTTTTATTTTCTAGGAAATTGGAAACGTGGAAACTACTCATATAATTTCTGTTTAAGTTAGGGCTCCTTCAGTGTAAATAGAGTGACAAAAAGATCTATATAAAATACTATACATATTATTTTCTCATTTGATCTTCATAACAGTATTACTGGTTATTATCATACTTTGTAGATGAGAAAACCAAGGAACAGGAGACTTTCATTGCTTCAGACTATAATTCAATAAGGACTCCAGGTCTCAAAACAGTCAGATTCATTTTAAATGTAGCAACACTAAGAAGAATGAATCAGCACACTAGAGGATACATAAATATAGAGGAAGAAAAAGAAAAAGAGAGAGACAAAGTAAGAAGACTGAAGAAAAGCACAAAGTTATGTCAGATCCCTTAAAGAAAAGAAACATAAGTGTAATAGGACTCCCAGAAAGAGAGGAGAGAGTCATGTGAAGTGAAAGGTTTTTAATACAATAGTAGAGGAGAACTTCCCAAACTGTAATAAAGAAATGAATGTAGATGTACAGGAAGCAAAAAGGACACTAAACTGCTTTGATGAAAGAAAAGCCACAGAGAGACACATCATCGTAAAACTTCCAAAAACCCAAGATAAGGAAAAAATAACGAGAATTACCAGAGAAAAGAAACAGATAACCTGCAAATGAAAATCCAGAGGCTGACCTCAGATTTTTCTGAAGGAACACTCCAGGCAGGGAGAGAATAGAGTCACATCCACAAAAACTTCCAAGAAAAAAATGTGCCAGTCAAGCTATCCTTCCTGCAAAGTTATCCTTCCTCTATGAAGGAAAAATTAGAACCTTCTCCTACATGCATAGTCTCCAGAAATTTGCTACCACTAAACCCCCACTCCAAGAAATTTTGCAAGAGGCCTCAAGATCAATACCATAAGAAGAACAAATAAAATAAACAAAACAAGGAACCAAATCAAAATCCAAAAATGACCACCAGACAACCACTGTTAGAATCTCAAACATCAATAATCACTTTATATATCAATGGTACAAACACAAGCAATCAAAAGACGTAAGAGTAGCAGACTGGATCAAAAAACAGAACCCAACATTCTGCTGCCTCCATGAAACACATCTACCTCTAAGGATAGGTATAGATATAAGGTACAGGACTGGAAAGCTACACTACAAGCAAATGGACCACACAAAAAAAGCAGGGGTTGCCATTCTTGTATCAGACAGAGCAGACTTAAGAAAATTAAGAATAGTGACAAAAGATAAAGATAGCCAGTACCTAATGATTAAATGGTCAATCCACCAAAAAGACATAACAATACTCAACGTATATGCACCTGATGAGGGAGTACCAAAATTCATGAAACAACTACTAGTAGAGCTGAAATCAAATATTGGTGAGAATACATATATTGTAGGAGACTTTAACACACCACTCTCAACAAAAGACAAATGAAGAAAACCGCAACTACACAAAGACAAAAGTTTTAAAGGAAGAGCTAGACTAAATGGACTTAATAGTTACATACAGGCCATTGTACCCCCAAGGAAAAGAATACACTTTCTTTTCAAATGCACAGTGTTCATTCTCTAAAATTGACCATATATTAGACCACAAGACAAACCTGAATAAATACAAACTCAGCAGTTAAAATAATACCAACCTTTTTCTCCAATCATGAAGGCATCAAACTAGAAATCAACAATGAAAAGAAAATAAGGATAATAAACACTACATGGAGATTTAATAACAGACTTTTGGAAGATCACTGGGTAAAAGAGGAAATGAAAGAAGAAATTAAAACATACATGGAGACAAACAAAAGATGACACACGATTCCAAAGTGTGTGGATGCAGCAAAAGCAGTATTAAAAAGAAAGTTCATAGCAATACAGGCCCAAATTAAAACGATTGAAACAGCCCAAAGAAATACTCTAATCTCCCAACTTGAGGACTTAGAAAGAGGCCAGCAAAAAATTCAAAACCCAGCAGAAGACAAGAAATAACAAAAATAAAAGCAAACCAGGCACGATGGCTTGTGCCTGTAAGCTTCGGCGTATGAAGTGGCTGGGGCTAGGGATCCCAGTTTGAGTCACGACTGGGGCTCGTAGTAAGACCTAGTTCCAAAAAAATATAGCTGGGCATGGTGGCGCATGCCTGTAATCTCAGCTACCTGGGAAGCTGAGGCTGGGGATTGCTTGAGTCTGTGGTACCCTGGGAAATGTAGGGCTGCAGTTCCTGCAGGCAAAAATAGTGAGACCTAGTCTCCAAAATAAAATAAAATAAAATAAAATAAAATAAAATAAAATAAAATAAAATAAAATAAAATAAAATAAAATAAAATAAAATAAAATAAAATAAAATAAAATAAAATAAAATAAAATAAAATAAAATAAAATAAAATAAAATAAAATAAAATAAAATAAAATAAAATAAAATAAAATAAAATAAAATAAATCAGAGATAAATGAAGAAGAAACCAAACACCATTGAGATGATGAAACAAAAGATGTTTCTTTGAAAAAATAAAATTGATAAAACCCTTGCAAGGCTTATAAAGAAAAGAAGAGAGAAAATTCAAATAAGCACGATCATAAATGAAAAGGGAGATATTACAACAGACCCAGCAGAAATCCAAAATATAATTAGAGACTACTACAAGCATCTATATGCAAAGAAATACAACAACCTGGAAGAGATGGGCAAATTTCTAGAACAATCCCGTCACCCACAATTGAACAACAGCAAAGAAACAGAAAACTTAAACAGGTCAATCACAAGCAGTGAAATTGAGGCAGTCATCAGAACTCTCCCTAAAAACAAGAGCCCAGGTCCAGATAGTTTCACAAATAAATTCTACCAAACTTTCAAAGAGGTACTAACACCAGTACTGTTAAAACTCTTTCAAAAAATTGAGAAAGATGGGAAGTTAACAACTACCTTCTTACACTACAAACATTACACTAATTCCAAAACCAAATAAAGATATTGCAATAAAAGAGTACTATAGACCAATCTCCCTAATGAACACAGATGCAAAAATTCTAAGCAAAATCTTGGTAAAACGAACCCAACATTGCATAAAAAGGATCATCCACCATGACCAAGTAGGATTCATCCCAGGGGTACAGGAATGATTCATCATCCGAAAATCAATCAACATAATCCATCACATCAACAAAGAGAAAAACAAAAACCATATGATCATATCAATAGATGTGGAAAAAGCATTTGATAAAGTTCAGTGCCCTTTTTTGATAAAAAGCCCTTGAAAAAAATGGTATAAAAGGAGCATGCCTCAACATGATAAAAGCTATATATGACAAACCCACAGCAAATATCATCCTCAATGGGGAAAAACTGAGACCATTTCAATCAAGGTCTGGAACCAGGCAAGGAATCCCACTCTCTCCACTCCTTTTCAATATAGTTTTGGAAGTCCTAGGTAGGGCAATAAGGCAATAGGAAGACATAAAAGGAATCCAAATAGGGAAAGAAGAAATAAAGGTATTGTTATATGTGGATGATATGAAAATTTATGTAGAGAACCCCAAAAAATTGACAGAAAAGCTAATTGAAATCATCAATTAAGTAAGGTAGCTGGATACAAAATCAACACACAAAAATCAACAGCATTCTTATATGCAAAGAATCAATCAGAAGAAGAAATTTAAAAATCCACTCCATTTACCACCACACCAAAGAAAATCAAATACTTGGGAATAAACCAAAAAAAGAAATAAAAGACCTATACAAAGAAAACTAGAAATTTCTTAAAGGAAATAGAAGATGATGTTTAAAAATGGAAAGACATTCCCTGTTCATGGATTGGAAGAATCAACATAATCAAAATGACCACATTATTAAAGTCAGTCTACAGATTCAATGCAATTCCAATAAAGATCTCAATGACATATTTTAAAGATATAGAACAAAAATTACTGAAATTCATATGGAACAACAAGATCCCAAATAGCCAAAACCCTCTTGAACAAACAGAAATGAGAATGGAAGCATTTTAATCCTAGATTTCACACTATACTACAAAACTATATAATTAAAACAGCATGTTACTGGTACACATACAGACAAACAGACCAATAGATCAAAATTGAGTACTCAGAAATAAAACACATATATGGTCAACCAATCTTGTACAAAGGGGCAAAAAATATACACTGGAACAAGGATAGCCTCTTCAGTAAATGATGCTGGGAAAACAACCTGGACTGCAAAACAAAAACAAAAACAAAAAACCAAGGTAACACCCTCACTCACACACTAAATAAAAATCAACTCAAAATGGAAAAAGATTTGGATGTGAAAACAAAAACTATAAAATACATAGAAGAAAACCTGAGCAAAACCCTCCATTAATTTCACTTCAGAAATACAATTCCAGTGCTTCCTTCAGCAGCCATATACTAAAATGGAACTAAAATGGCCCCTGTGTAAGGATGACCTGCAAATTAATAAGTGTTCATATTTTTCCCAGCAAAATTGACCTTTATGAAAGAAAAATTAGAATCTTCTCAGACAAATAAAGCCTCCAGAAATTTGCTACCACCAAAACCCACTCCAAGAACTACTGCAAGAAGCCCTAAGACTGATAACCACAGAAGAATAAAAACAACAATTGATTAAAAAAAGAAAAGGGAAGAAAGAAGAAACTAAAACAGAACCCCAAATGACCAACAGGAAACCAATGTTAGAACCTCAAACATCAACAATTACTCTAAATGTCAATGGACTAAACTCATCAATTAAAAGACACAGAGTTGTGGACTGGATTAAAAGACAGAACCCAACATTCTCCTGCCTCCATGAAACACATCTGATCCCAGAAGACAAGCATAGATTGAAGGTAAAAGGGTGGAAAACAATTCTACAAGTAAAAGCCCCCCCCCCAAAAAAAAGGCAGGGGTAGCCATTCTTATAGAAGACAAAGCAGATTTCAAAACAAAAAA
This sequence comes from Uropsilus gracilis, assembly GCA_004024945.1. Lineage (NCBI taxonomy): Eukaryota > Metazoa > Chordata > Mammalia > Eulipotyphla > Talpidae > Uropsilus > Uropsilus gracilis. Next base: position 7,233 of record PVHY01019852.1, on the reverse strand, counting down.
ATAACAAAGGATAAAGAAGGTCACTACCAAATGGTTCAAGAATCAACCAACCAAAAAGACCTAACAATTATCAACACATACTCACCAAATGAGGGTGCACCAAGATTCATAAGACAGCTACTAAGACAACTGAAAACACATATGAAATAGGAGACTTTAACAGCCCACTCTCAACAAAGGACAGATCAGAAAAACAAAAGCTACACAAGGACACAAAAGCCTTAAATGAAGACCTAGACAAAATGGACCTAATAGATATCTAAGGATGCTACACCCACAAGAAAATAATACACCTTCTTCTCAAATGCACATGGATCATTCTCTAAAATTGACCACAGACTAGGCCACAAGGCAAACATGAATAAATACACAAAGATTAAATAATACCAACTTTTTCTCAGACCATAAAGCTATCAAAGTAGAAATCAACAAAGAAAAGAAAGCAAGAACATCAAACACGTGGAGATTGAGCAACATGCTACTAAATGAAGAATGGGTAATTGAAGAAATTAAAGAAGAAATTAAAACTTAGTTTGAAACAAAGAAGATGCAACTTTCTAAAATGCCTGGGATGCAGCAAAAGCATATCTAAGAGGAAGGTTCATAGCAATACAGGCCCATATCAAAACCCAAGAACCAGTCAAAAAAAAAAAAAAAAACCTAATCTACCAACTTGAAAAATTAGAAAAAGAGCAACAAAAAACCCCCCAAACCCAGCAGGAGACAAGAAATAACAAAGGTAAAACAAGAAATAAGTAACCTAGTAGCCAAAAAGATTATCCAGAAGATCAACAAAACCAAACGCTGGTTCTTTGAAAAAATAAATAAAATTGATAAGCCCCTTGCAAAGTTCACAAAGGAAGGAAGAGAAAATTCAAATAATGTATAATTCAAATAATATAACAGACACAAAAGAATTCCAAAGAATAATAAGTGATTACTATGAACAACTATATAGAAATAAATACAACATCCTGAATGAGATGGACAGATTCTTAGAAAAATACAACTATGAAAAATTAAACAAAGAAGATAGAGAGAACTTAAATATACCAATCACAAGCAGTGAAGTTGAAGCAGTCATCAAAACTCTGCTAAAAACAAAAGCCCAGGACCTGGTGGCTTTATAAATGGATTCCACCGGACAGTCAAAGATGAAATAAAGCCTGCATTACTAAAGCTTTTCCAAAAAATTGAGAAAAAGGGAAAACTGCCAAACACATTCTATGAAGCAAACATCATACACATACCAAAACCAAATAAGGACAGTTCCAAGAAAGAAAACTATAAACCAATTTTTCTAATAAACACGGATGTGAAAATTTTAAACAAAATCCTGGCTAATCGAATCCAGTGATGCATAAAAAGCATTATTCACCATGACCAAATGGGATTTATGCCAGGGGCACAAGGATGGTTCAACATCCGGAAATCAATTAACATAATACACCACATCAACAAAGAGCAAAACAAAATCCACATGATCATCAATAGACTCAGAGAAAGCATTTGACAAAGTCCAGCATCCATTCTTGATAAAAGCCCCTGAAAAATTGGGGATTAAAGGAACTTACCTCAACATAATAAAAGCCATCTATGACAAACCTATGTCAAACATCATCCTAAATGGGGAAAAACTAAAATCATTCCAATTAAGGCCTGAAACCAGGCAAGGATGCCAACTCTCCCCACTACTCTTTAGCATTCTACTGGAAGTTCTAGCTAGGGCAATAAGGCAAAAGAAAGACATGACTCTCTATATAGATAACCCCAAAAATCCACAAAAACTGCTTGAAATAATAAACCAGTTCAGTAAGGTAGCTGGATATAAAATGAACACACAGAAGACAGTAGCTTTCCTATACTTAAAAAGTCAAGTAGAAGAAGAATACATCAAAAAGGCCATCCCATTTACCATCTCATAAAAAAAAATTAATACCTGGGAATAAACCTAACAAAACACGTGAAGGAAATATACAAAGAAAATTTTAGAATGCTGCTAAAAGACATAGAAGAAGACATAAGGAAATGCAAAGATATTCTCTGTTCATAGCTTGGAAGAAGTAATATCATCAAAACGGCCATCCTACCAAAAGCAATCTACAGATTCAATGCTATCCCATTAAAAATCCCAGTGACATTCTTTAAAGAGATAGAACAAAAATTACTGAAATTCATGTGGAATAACAAAAGACCTCAAATAAAAAAAAACCTCCTCAACAGAAAAAAAGAGAATGGAGGTATTACAATTCCGAACTTCAAACTATACTACAAAGCCATAATAATTAAAACACTTGGTACTAGTACAAGAACAGACAATCAGGCCAATGAAACAGAATTGAGTGCTTGGAAGTAAAACCACACATATACGGTCAACAAATCTTTGAAAAAGTAGTGAAAAACTTACATTGGAACAAAGATAACCTCTTCAATATGTGGTGCTGGGAAAATTGGACTAAGGCATGCAAAAATTGTACCAAGACAATTCCCTCACATCATGTACAAAAATCAATTCAAAACGGATAAAAGACTTATATGTTAGATCTGAAACCATAACATAGAGGAGAACTTGGGCAAAACCCTCCATGAATTACAGTTCAGAATTCCCTTTCTGGACACATCTACAGATGGCAAAAAAAAAAAAAAAAAAAAAGAAGGAAAACATAAGCATATGGGACTACATCAAACTAAAAAACTTCTGTACAGCATAAGAGACAATAGAAAAAAACAAAAAGAAGCCCAACCAAATTGGAAAACTATTTGCCCTCCACAAGAGAGATAAGGGTTTAATAATGAAGATCCACAAATAATGCACACAACTAAACAAAAGCAAAACAAGAAGCCCAAACAAAAAATGAGGAGAATAACAAAAAAGACACTTCTCTAAAGAAATACAAATGGCCAAGAGGACCATAGACATGAAAAATAACTCAATGTCACTAACAATAAGGAAAATGCAAATCAAGACCACAATGAGATACTACCTTACACCAGTAAGAATGGCCCACATCCAAAGAACAAGGCAACAACAAGTTCTGGCATGGATGTGGAGAGACAGAAACACTCTTACACTCCTGATGGGAATGTAAACTGGTCCAACCAATATGGAAAGCTGTGTGGAGGATCCTCAAATTAATGAAAATGGAACTACCCTTTGGCACAGCAATTGCTCTCTTGGGAATCTACCCAAGAGACCTCAATGTGGGTACAAAATGATACCTGTGCTTGGCTGTTTACTGCAGCACTATTTATAATTGCAAGGACTTGGTAGCAACCTAAATGACCCAGAAGAGATGACTGGATGAAAAAGTGTGGTATATATACACAATAGAATATTACTCATCAATTAAAAAATGACAAATTTGATGATTTTATGGTAACTTGGATGTACTTAGAAAAATCATATTAGCAGAAACAAGTCAAAAGAAAAAGACAGAAACCAAGTGGTTTCACTAATATATGGGATATAGGGAAGAAATAAACAAAAGCCATGAGGAAAATTAATAACAAGCTAAGCACCAAACTGAAGCTCACAACTTGGAGCAGGGGGGAAAATGGGGGAATGGTGGGAGGAGGCGTGAATCCCTGGGATTACAAAGATGTGAAATTTATATATAAATAAATTTTAAATATTAAAGAGAATAAGAAATACAACTCTGGAAATAACTGCAGCTGGCAAAAAAAATGGAGAACATAACAGCTGGGACTACATCAAACTAAAAAGTTTCTGTACAGCAAAAGAGACAATAAACAAAACAAAGAGAAAAATTTACTGGGAGAAAATTTTTGCTCTTCAGTCAAGTGACAAGGGTCTGATAACAAAGATCCACAAAGAGCTCATACAACTCAACAAAAAGCAAAGCAAAAAGCTCTGTCAAAAAATGGGGAAAACTAAAAAGATGCTTCATTATAGAGGAAATGCAGATAGCCAATAGGCACATGAAAGAACGTTCTACATCACTAATAATCAGAGAAATGCAAATTAAAACCACACTGAGACACCATCTTACACCAGTACGAATGGTCCATGTAATAAAACGGATAACAACAAATGTTGGCATGGATGTGGAGAAAAAGGAACTCTCCTGCAATGCTGGTAAGAGTGCAAACTGGTTCACCCACTATGGAAGACTGTGTGGAGGACACTCGAACCAATGAATGTGAAATTATCATTCGACCCAGCAATTCCATTTCTTGGAATCTGCCCAGAGGACATGAAAACACTAATTAAAAAGGACACTTGTATGTGCATGTATATCGCAGTTCTGTTTACAATTGCCAAGATATGGAAACAAACCAAATGTCTTAAAACCTATGCAAGGCTGAAAAGAAATGTGGTATATGTACACAATGGAATACTGTGCATCAACCTAGAAGGACAAACATATGCCATTTGAGGCAACATGAATGGAACTAGAAGGACTCATATTAGCAGAAATAAGCCAAAAATAAAAAGAGAAATACAGGATAGTCTCACTTATATGACAGATATAGGGAAAAACAAACTATAAGAAAAATGAGAAACAACTAATGGGCTAAAGAGTGGAGTGAGAAAGGAGGAGGGGAAGAAGGTGGGAGAGGTGGAGGGCACGAAAGAGCAGGATGGTAAACAGGTGTTAAGGAAATGGAAAAACCCTGGGGTACACAATAATGTAATATATATATTTATACACACACATACATATATATTCAAAATTTAAAAAAAATTAAATTAAAAAAATCAGCCATTACAGAGATGACATTCTCTGTGGACATCTCTTCTATCCTATTCCCCATTACACATTTCCAGAAACAATAATCAGTACATTGAATTTGATGTTTATCATTACTGTGGTATTTGAAACTTTAAAAAAAAATACAACAAAAAAGTAAAGTTAGTAACACTGAAGTGGGAAAAGTAAGGGATGTTTTAGTACATCCTCAGAACAAATAAACTAAACATGAGTCAGTCTTTCATAAGCAACTACTTGTTTAAGGTTTCTTGGTATACTCCTTCTTCATGAGGCAGTCACCTAGAGAGGCATTAACCAGTCCATTCTTCTAGGAGTCTGCATGTAGTTATAATGTTGAAGTTTGAACACATGGCATGATTACCACTGACTAAAAGTTGAGAGAACTGTATTTCAAATTAGTGTGGAGAGAGGCTGAAGCAAGCAGGGAGAGCTTCTTATTGGAGGCAAATCTTGATGTGTATAAGGGTAGCAAAAAGAGGTCCAGTTATGAGAAAGTTGTTCCATGGGAGGATATCAATACAAGGATAAGAATGAGATTACTTAGGAGACTATCCAGTAGGAACTGAAGCTTTAATGGAAAGGAGAGAGGGTGATGAAGCTAGAAATGGAAATTGGGCCAGGTTATTAACAAGCATGGAATGCCTAGGAAAGTCAGAATTCCATTCTGTACATGATACTTTCTTACATAGTTCATCAGCAAAATATTTTGAATTACACAGAATCTAATGTGAGTGTATTTGTGTGTGTACTGTCTTAACTCATCATAAATTATATTAAACATAGCCCAATATAGTAGTGAACAGTACTGACTTAATAGAATAAATTGTTTTAAATGTCTTGATAATATAAACAACAGTGTATTTAAGATGATGTTCATTATTAGAAAGTATTTTTAGAATTCACATTTCAAATATTCTTTTATTTTATACTTTTAATTTTATACTATTGGTTTGAAAGTTAAGTATCTGTGATCACTTATCCCCCTCATGTCTAATACTGACTAATGATTGTATCGTTCATCTGGGGGAAAAAGAATCATGGACTCTTATTTTGTACCTCATTCTGATCCCAGTTATATTGAATGATATGGAATTTGGGTTGAATAGTCTTATAGATATTCTTATGTATTAATTTTTTAATCAAGCACTACTGTAACTTCCCATAGACCACTGCTTTCTCTTGGGGTAACTTCTCTCTTTTCTAAAAAAGGTTTCAGCAAAGTGGACATTCTGTTCTCCCTGAGACCTTACATGCCTGAGCATACTGTTTTTTTCATCATCATGATTAGATTGTAGTTTCTCTGGATATACATTTTGCTTCTGTGCCTTGAGTTTGAATGTTATTCCATCTCTCCCTCTTACTTGATTTTCACGTAAGATTTTTCTATGATACAAAAACTTGTGCTCATGCTTACTGAGTTATTTTTGAAATAGTTTCAAAAAGTCAGTTACTGGTTATATAAGTGAGAATGAGGAAAGAGACCAATAATATGGCTTACCAAACTGTTTCCTCACTCTAAAATACCTTTCAGCAGCCCTAACATAATTTTAGATTTCAATATTGCTCTCACTTCATTTATCTTAAAATTAAAAAAATTACTTGAAATTATACTACCTTGTGGGGCAGTATTTTTCAGATCTGACATAACCACAACTGAACAGCTTATTAAGGTAAAACAAATATCACATGTTCCTTAAAGCATAGAGTGGACTCTCCTGAAATTTAATCTCTCAATGGAATTTTGCAGTTACATAATCAAATGTGTCTGAAATAAAGACTTCAACTTTGTTGTTTTGAAAAATTATTATGATTTCAGTAATGCTTCTATTACATTTAGCTCCATGAATATCTGTTAACTCAATTATATGCCTGTGCATTTGAAAATTACTATGGAATTAGTTTATTGATGTAGCTTGTGTTGTTGAAGAAATATTTTCTTAAAGTTTCAGACATGAAAAAATAATTCAATTCCAAAAATCATCTTACTTATATCTTTGTAAAAAGTAACATAGTTGACCCTCAAATTTAAGAAGTAGTGAATCATCATTTTTATTGTAATATGTCACTCCTAAAAATTAGTTAAAAGTGCCTTTTCTACTTGATCATTATACACTGTCTATTGCCTAGGTATTCTAATTGCACACTTAGATTTGTACCAGTCACTATTCTTCAGCTGGATATTGTGTCATGAGAATGTAATTATTTTTACACAACTTTTAAAACATAACTGTTTAAATACATACACACACTCATACACACTGCAACCTTTCTAGTGCTAAAACAAAAATCATTGCATTTTGTCCAGCCACTATGGAAGACAGTGTGGAGGACCCTCAAACAATTGAAAGTGGACTTACCATTCGATCCAGCAATCCCACTACTAGGAATCTACCCAGAGGACCTGAAGACATTAATTCAAAAGGACACATGTATGCGCATGTTCATTGCAGCCCTGTTCACAGTTGTAAAGAACTGGAAACAAACCAAATGCCCCCAAACA
>PVHY01019851.1:0-26653 GCA_004024945.1 Uropsilus gracilis | reverse complement strand
CTGAATTCTTTGTCTGACATATGGAGCATTTCTTCAATGTCATTCATGTTGGTTTTTTCAAATTGTTTATCCTTTTGTGTTATTTTTCTTAGGGCTTGCTTGAGTATTTTTAGTCTTCCTCCTTCCAGTGTTTTCCTTTCAGACTTGCTCTACATATTGAGTAACTACTACTCTGGTATTAGATGGCATGTTGAAGCCTATTTAGTTGTGGTTAATTCTGCCTTTGTGCTTTTGCTGCTGTGGTGATTATATCTTGTTTCCATTGGCTATTTTGGGGGATAAGTTCCTTTTCAGAGAGTGGATGTGGTGAGTAGATGTGATTTCCATTGTATTGTCTTTTTTTTCCTGTTGTTTCTTCCCTTTTAGTTTGATGGGTCTTAATTATTTTTTATTGCTTCCAAGCATCTATGGCTTGTTGTAAAAAGCTTTTTGACTGGGGTGTCTTGACATTCTTGGGTAGTGAATGTCCTTGGTTCTCTAGTCTACCCTGCACCAGTGCCATGCAGCTGGGATGTGGGTTCTTCACTGCCAAGTTGAATTTCCCTGGGCCAGTAAAACTCAGTCTGCACCTCAGAATAGCTGAGGCCCATTCAGTTGCAAAACTCACAACTCCACCCTATCTCCCAGATGTGTTACCTTGGCAACAGGAAGTAGTCCAGTGCTGATTGGAGTGATCACCTGAGCCACACCTGGCTGCTGAGGTGTGAGCTCTTCACTGCCAAGTTAGTTGTATTTAACGCTGCTTATGCGCTTTTTGTAGTGAATGTCCTTGTTTTCTGAGTTTGGGCTTTGGGGTGGGCGCTGTTACGCTCCAGGTGCGTTCCTTCCCCACCCCCTTTAGCAACTCAGTCCGAGCTAAAGTTAGGCTGAATAGCCAGGGTCCATAGAGATGCAAATGGCCGGTCTGCCTGCCTCCCGGCTGTTTCCTTGACAACTAGGAGACACCCACAGGCTGCTCTAGGTAGGTAGCCTACCTGTCCTGCGTGGTCTCCTCCCCCAGGTGCTGGTGTACTAGCTGCTCCTCTCAGCAGGGTCGGAGTCCCCTTCACAGGTGACTCTTTTGTCCGCGAGAGCCTCAGTCCGTTCTCCGGACTTTGGCGTCGGCGCTGTTATCTCCAGGTGCGTTCCTTCCCCACCCCCTTTAGCCCAAATATTTCTTCTATTAACCATGTTCCTCCTGCTTTCCATACCTACTCACCATATATCTGAACATTCCTTTAGGTATCTATCTTTTAGATTCTTTATCTCTCCCATTTCTAATCTGCAAAATTGATATTATGTAATACTTTTTCATTCTGCTATTCAAATACTTTCAATGACTCCTTATGAAAAAAGAGATCATTATTTTTGTTAATTTGGTGTTTAAGAGAGTCAAAACCTTTCCCTTTTCTATCTTGATCTTTATTATCAACTATGCTTTTGAAAGAATCTTTTAACAAGGACTATAAGTGTCTCCTGACACTTACAGTTCATGAAGTTCCTGCCTTCTGAATTATTTCCTCATTCAAAGTTTAAGTAACTTGTTTGTTGATCATACTTTCTGGCTAGTCTGCAACAACTCTTATCTCAGCATACTTAATAATAGTACCTTCTCTGTCATTCCAAAGTGTCCCAACTTACAAGAGAAATAATAGGGTCATTTTACTTGTGAATCTTTCCATTTCTATTGCAAACTGATATGATTATTTTATTCTCCTATGAAACCCATTGAGATATTTCTGGCTATAGCACAGCTTGAGCAGAGAGCATATGTCATAATAAAAATGTGATTATTATGACCTAGGTGCTTCATATACTATCTAATTTATAATGTATATATTTTAGAAAAGAAAAAAACATATAAAGAACAGATTTAAAATTTTCCTAAGGTGTCAGAAACAGAAGTAGAACTTTAAATTTAGAGCCATCTGGCTGGACAGTTTGTACTTGATCTACAACATGGGTCTGCTAGCACGTCCTACTTTTCCTGGGACTTACACAGTTTGGGGACTGAGAATCCCAACTACCAGATAATCCCTTGATCCCAGGCACATGGGGCTGTACACTGTAGCATGAAGGCTCAAGTTGCCCTGAATGCACACAAGAGACTTTCCTATGGTGACACCACAGCTATATTATAAATATGCCTTGGAGTCAAAGTTTAGGACTTGCTGCCATTTTATAGTTCAAGTTCAGCACCAGGCCCTACTGAAATGTCACTTTGTTTTATTCCCCTTTCCCCATTTTCCATGAGAGTACTTGGACAGCTTGGACAGGCTTGGACAGCTAAATTTTAGTACTCTTTGGGGAAGAAACAATACCCTGTAGGCTCCATGACTCCTGTGCTGCATATTCCTGTGCCTGACATGTAGTGTTCAATGAATACTTCGTTTCTGAGCAGAAAAACTCAGTGGACTTTTTCTGAGCATGTGGATTTTAATTGCAGCTTGTTAAATCCTGCTTCATGTTACAAAAATACTGTTTGCAGTACAATATTTGAGATTTCCTAAAACATCTTTCAGCACAAATAAGGGTGCTGCTCCTTCACGTAGCTACCAAAGACATGTCGGTAATCTGAACATTGCCTGCATATTCTACACTCTGAATTTAATTGTCCATGCAATTCTGTCTCCCTCTGCCTCCTGATATTTATTTATTAATCACTTTGTTTATATATATTTCTGCATTACATGTATATATATTATATGTATAAAATATATTTCATCATTTTATTTCCATTTGTTCTTCTTCCACCTCATCACCTATGAATCTTCATCTTGATCTTATGCTCGTCCCTTCTCTGATTTATCCCTTCTCCTCACCCTCCTGAGCTGCTTGTTCCAGATCTGCTATTAGCTTATTTTGACTTTTTCTTGGCCTTCTGTTTGTTACTCCTATGCCCCATGTATAGGTAAGAACCTCTGGTTTCTGTCTTTTTCTTTCAGACTTATTTCGGCTAACATGATTTCTTCTTGGTCCATCCATATTAACACGAATATGTCATATTTGTCTTTTTTTAACTGCAGAATAATATTCCATTGTGTGAATGCATCACATCTTTTTCAACCATTCATCATTTTGGGGGCATTTGGATTGTTTCCATATCCTGGCTATTGTAAATAGTGCTGTGATAAACATTTGAGTACAGGTGTCTTTTTGAATTAGAGTTTTTGTGTCCTTTGGGTAGATTCCCAATAGTGGAATTGAGAAATCAAATGGTAGTTCCATTTTCAGTAGTTGGAGGGTCCTCCACCTGGCCACATGGCTTTCCATAATGGCTAGACCAGTTTGCCATCCCACTAGCAGTATAAAAGTGTTCCTTTTTTCCCCAGGTCCTCACCAGCATTTTTTTTTTTTTAATTTAGGCAGTTCTTGCTAGGTATAAGATGATATCTCCGTGTGGTTTTGATTTGCCTTTACCTGATTATCAGCGATGTTGAGCATTTTTTTTTCATATGCCTATTGGCCATTTTTTTTTCCTCTTTGGAAAAGTGTCTTCTAAACTCTGCTCCCCATTTTTGACTGGACTTTTTGTTTTGTTTTGTTAAGCTGTGTGAGTTCTTTGTGGATCTTTGTTATCAGACCCATATCACTTGTATGGAGGGCAAAGATTTTTTTCCATTTGGTTTGGTTTCTTTTAATTTTGGTTATTATCTCTCTTGCTATACAGAAGCTTTTTAATTTACTCTAGTCCCAGATGTCTATGTTTTCTTTTGTTTTTGTTTTTTTTTTAGCATCTGTAGATGAGTCCTCAAAGGGGTTTCTGAAGTATAAGTCTTGGAGTGTTTTACCCATATTTTCCTCTATGTATTTTATAGTTTCAGTTCTTATATCCAATTTTTTTTTCTATTTTGAGTTGGTTTTTATACATGGTATGAGGAGTAGTCTAGGTTCATTTATTTGCATGTAGTGATCCAGTTTCCCTAGTACCATTCGTTGAAGAGCTATCCTTTTCCAATTTATGTTTTTTGCCCCTTTGTCAAAAATTAGTTGACAGTACATTGTGACTTTATTTCTGGGCATTCAATTCTGTTCCATTGGTATGTGTGTCCATTTTTGTTCCAGTATCATGCCATTTTAAATATTGTGGCTTTGTAATATAATTTGAAGTCTGGAAGTGTTCTCTCCTCTTTTGATCATGAGGGTTTTTGATATTCAAATATGTTATTCCATATGAGTTTAATTCCATGAGTTTAACTAATTTTTGCTCTCTTTAAAGAATGTCATTGGAATTTTAATTGAAATTATGTTGAGTTTGTAGATTTCTTTTGGTATGGTGGTTATTTTGATAATGTTAATTATTCTGATCCATAAGCAGGGAATGTCTTTCCATTTCTTTATATCTTCTATTTTTTTAAACAATGCTTTATAGTTTTCTTTGCATAGGTGTTTTGTGTCTTTGTTAGATTTATTCCAAGGTGTTTAATTTTAATTGGTTTGATGGTAAGTGGAGTGGCTTTCTTAATTTCTTCTTCTTCTGACTGATTTTTTTGCATATAAGAAGGTCACTGAATTTTGTGTGTTGATTTTGTAACTGGCTACCTTACTGAACTGATTTATTATTTCAGCTAGTTTTTCTGTGAATTTTTTGAGGCTCTCTACATAAGGTATTATCTCATCTTCATATAATGACAACTTCATTTCTTTTGTCTCTAATGATATTCCTTTTCTGTCTTTCTCTTGCCTTATTACCTTAGCTAGAAGTACTGTGTTGATAACTAGTGTTGAGAGCAGGCATCCTTGCCTGATTTCAGATCTTAATTGAAATGAATTCAGTTTTTTCCTGTTAAGGATTGTATTTGCTGTGGGTTTGTCATAAATGGCTTTTATTATGTTGAGATATGCTCATTTTGCCTCCTGATATTTAGACAGAGAAAAATAATTTTAATTTAAACAGATATGAAAACAAAGAGAGATAATTACTATATGGATTTAAATTGGAAAGTTAATGAAGAGTTTTGGGTTTGAAGTAGCTTACATCCATTTTTTTTTTTGACTTCACAATCTGAAAGAAATTCATTGATGGTGCTTGTTTCCTCTGCTAAGTTTGAAGGATGTTAGAGAACAACATCCTATGGTGATGTATGTAACCTCACCTAATTATCTTCTTTCTCCCTTAACTCAGTTCCAGGCACAAGCCCAGTCTCTGTGCCTTCTGAAGTTACAGGCCTGAACTTAAGGGAGCTTATCCCATCTGGTTCTAGAACAGCCATGGATGCCCCTTCAATTTTGATTCACCATTGCAGACCTTTCTCTAATTAGATAATCTTGGAGTGTCATGGGTGAGCTTGTGCTGAAGTGCCATTAACTTGTCAGATTTTTTTTATCAATTTTCTTTGTACATTTCAAGAATGTACCCATAACAACATCAAATTTATAAAGCATATCCATCTACACCTCCCCCAAAATGACCAACTTAAGAAGAATTGTTAAGGAATACAACCCTGTTAACTAAAGAACATCTATATTTTGTAGCTTCATTCACAAAATCATTGCTGCAATGTGGTGCAATAAGCAGTTGACTTGCTATGCGAACTGCAGTATGTTAAAATGATCTTCCTGTTCTCTTCCAATGGAGGTGGACAGAGCTATTAACTTTCTATTGTCCTTATGTCCCTTCACCTATCCTTTTAAAAATTTTATTAGGTACTTTAATGTGTGGGTTGAAATCAATAGAGGACAAACTATTAAAAATTATTGGTCGACTGTGGTTTCTTGCTAAATATTAAAGCAGCTTGGCAAATTAGCAGATACATGTAGCCTTTAGGCCTGTGAGAAATAATGGTCTCAGCATACAGACACTGGAATCCACATTGAAGTTATGGTCAAGGTGTTGCTTTGAGTTTCTTTTGGCTATCATTGTTCACTGTTAACATTATTTTTTAATTTTATTATTAGGAGAGTGTGTAGGGAACATTATGGTTGGAAGGATCCCTTTTAAGGAGATATTATATCAGGAGTTAGATATCAGAGCAACCTGGGAGAAATAGGAAACAGGTGCAGAAACAGGTGGATGGAATATTACTTTTTTACTGTGAGGGATTTAGTGCCTGGGAGAAATTGGTTATTTTGATGGGTGCTGTGTGCCTTGTATTCTAGAAGGACTGCTAGACAACCTATTAATGCAAACAATATGAGGAAGATTGTCAACTGAGATGCTTAAGACAGAGAGAGAGAGAGGGCTGTTTTGGCATAAAAGTTGTTTTCTCAGGTGGTTGAGAAAAAAAGCACAGAGTAAGGCTAAATGTGGATATAGACTTGAAACTGCGAGGTTCTGGAGGGAGAATTAGCTGTAAGACTGGTAGAGAATTACCAGGAACATTTAAGTTTGTAAAAAGTAAAAAAAAAAAAAAAAATCCAGAAGTGGGTATTTTTGAAATACCATTTTGTTTCATTTCATTTTGAAACAAAATGACATATTTCTCTATTCTTTATAGATTTTAATGCAGCAATGCCTTCCTACATTTTTCTCATTATGAAAATACAGAATGAAAGGACATTTTTGTGTCCTCATGTATAAAGTGAGGAATTTATGACCCATGTCAGTTTTTACCTAGTCTTAACCTAGTCTGGGATATTGAATCAAGGATCACATTCAATAAAATTTATCCTACTCAGGAAGAGTTCTATGTTTGTATCATGCTTTAGATACTTTCACCATATTTACAAGAATTGAGATATAACTCCATGAATTCATTTATCATTTATGATGCTAGTTACCATTTAAAGATTCTTGATTTTTATTAATTTTTTTGGTCAAAAGAATTAAATTCAAAGTTTGGCTTAGAGAGTTATATGATAGACATTATTTTTGGTTTTGTGAATAAACAGAAGTCTGACTGAGCATAAGTTTTGATTTATGGTTTCCTTTCAATGATTTCATATGCACTGCATTTCACAAGGTGCATAAGAACTATGAAGCCCACCAAAATTTCTGTTTGCATATTTTGGCTGACATATATATTGATTCTGGCATAGATGACATTGTCTCAGGTCTTCTAATGTGTGACTAGTATTTCATCTATATTATGACATTTTTAATGTGCACTTATGAAGAAAATCAAGTAGTATAATTTGTTTTATTTTTAAAAATCATACATAATTTTAGTAAAGTATTTCATTATGAGTGTAATGTAACCAATCTTCATCACCAGTTGTAGGGGCAAGCATCAGACATCAGTCTCACCAATCTGTGTAGGTTCTTTATTGGTTCTAGCAGCTACACAGACACATCAGGAAAGGCAGGCCAGGGCTAGGGCCCAAGGGTAGATAGGGTGATTGGGGAGGGCAGGTGATCCCCCTAACCCCCCCCCCCAAAATCTTCACACTCTTTCTCCAGTCTCTGTTTCTAGTATTCTCTTACGTTCTCTCATCTTACTCATGCTCTCTTTCCCATATTCCCACTCCCCTTTATGCTCTCTGTCTCTCCCAGGTGTGCACACTTACATGTGCACAGTCACTGGGTCACACAATCATGGGAATGCAATAACCCAGGTGCTGCATGTAGAGGTTAATGAAGGGAAAAACCTGATCAGTTCACTTACCATGAAATGACATATATGCATATGACATCAATAAGTGCATTTTAGATCTGTAATATCTAATATCTCATATATCCTACCTTTTTTAATGAAATGTGTAGATTTTTTTTCTGGTCATTTTCCTAATTCTATATTTGATCAGATTCCAACTTCCAAGTTTAGTTCCATTTTAGATACTCTACTTCACGCATCCTTTATTGCAGTCTCATATTTTTGCTGCCCACATGTCTTTTTCTGGATGCTATTTTTGCTGACATACAAGCTCAAAGTTCATCTCCTCAGCAAAATCAGTCTTGACCTCTTTAGTCCCCCTCCCCAAAGCTCATCCTTATTCCAATGCCACTGTAATTCTTGATGCAAGAAAATCATAAAAAAAGACCTGTAATATCTGTTTTGTGTTTATTCTATATAAACCTTTCCCTACAAGTCCATACCCTGGAAAACAAAGCTCCATGCAAGGCATGTCCCTGTAGTTCTTGTTTTGAGGCTGAAGCTTGAATTTGGAGTAGTTAAGTCTATGTTACATTGTAAAGCTCCCAATAAGTGTTTGTTAAATGGAGAGAGAATAAAATCACACTGCTCAAATGTCAATGTTCTGAAGGGAAATGCTTGCATTTATGATGAAGAATGGGTTACAAATGATAAGCCAACCCCAGACTAGGGCCAGTCTACACAGAAATCCTATTAAAATAAATGAAGGCCTGAGGGCTTCTGTGAGTGGCAGCTGCTCTCATTTCAGAATAGGCCTATTCCTCTTTCATCCAAAAAACCCTAAGTATACTCTCCCCCTTAGCTGATTTCCTTCTCTAATCCTTTTTAGTGGAGTTTCTTGCCTCAGCGCAGTCCAGATACATTATTTCCATGATTGGGCTGACCGCCATTGGCCCAGATAAAGGTCTGCCACTGAGTGGAATATTTTGTTCTGGGATAACTTCAAACTTTGAGCTGCTTGATCTTCCAGGATGACAGTCTGTGCTTGACACAGAGGGGCAAGGTTTTTCCATATCTAATCATATGTCTGAGATAGGGCTGGAGCAAGCTTCAAGTAGCTTGGGGACAAAGCCAACTTCCTAAAATTTGGGAATGCTAGTGTCCCCAATTGTACCATTCATTTTCAGCTTCTCCATGATAAACAGCTTTATTACTCATCCTTGATGTATTTTCCTAGTCAGTATTGACTTCCAGGATTTCCTGAATATGATGACAGAAATAAGTCTCTTCAACCTTTTACTTAAGAATCTCATGGGCATAACATGGTCAAAAGACTCTAATGGGCAATCTATGGTTAAAAAGTTACTTCCACAGATTTCAGTGAAGCTAACATAGATAACATTTGAAATCATACCACTTGGGGAAAAAATTAGGACTTTAGAGAGTACCAAAGAATGAGTGAGGAAACTGTAGGATGTAATTTCTGCAAAGGATCACATCTCTTTGAGCAAGGGGTCTCTCTTGGGAACCCCTCCTAAACACTGCAATGGGCGTGGCATTGGTGAGAGAATGGAGGTGGTGTGTTTGTGTGGATGGAGAGGTGGAGAGGACAACAGAGGACATGTGAACTTGGATATGTGAAGAATATCTTGAACTCTGTGTCATATATTTGGTGATTTCTTCCATCTTTATGAATCTCAAAGAAAATGAACTATTTCCCAGCACATTCTTTAGGAATGACTGGCCATTTTATAATTTCAGGTTTTCTGATGTCTGTTTTGTTCACTGACATTTTGGTCAAGCTTTCTCACATTCTTAAGGTACTATATCTGGAGGATAAAAGACTAATTTGAATTTTTTGCTATTTAGGGATTATTTTTTTCTTTGAAAGTTATCTTGTATTGCCCCTTATTACAAAACAATGTTCTCAGACATTGTTGAGACCCTTTTTAGAGAGCTGATCTTTCTAAGTTGTTAAATACTTTTAGCTCCTGAAAAATAGATTGCTTTAGATGAGGTCAAGAACTGATAAAAATCTTAAGCATACCACAGTTGTCACAACTAAAGATTTTTATAGTAGTTTTTCACTGTCTTCAGAGTTTGAATGAATAACTAACATAGAGGGAAAATTGTCTCACTTGGTTGTTTGCCCTCATGCATATTAATTCATAAAACTGAAGACCTGAAGAGAACATTAAGAGATAAAAACTTCCACCCCTGTCCCTTCAGGGAAGAATTCATTTGGATACCTCAAGATATAAAGTCAAAGGCACTTAACAATTTCCATAAGAAATGTTTCTGCTCTTTTAATAAAATGCTCCAGTATCTCATCAATCCTTACAGACAGGTAATTTTTCATGAACTGTAACTTAAATGATTCCAAAACTAGATAAAAATATTATTGTCTCTTTCATTCACACAAGTACCCTCAATTTCTTGTGAGGCTATTTGTTATCAGTTGGAAATAATTAAATGTCAATTGACTGGATGAATAAATAACTGTATCAATAAATAAAATTAACTTTTACAACACAGAAGGTGACAATTATTCAAGTATTGAGAATGTATTCTGAGTATAGGCTCTCTGCTAGATGGTAAACTCTCTGAGGGTCAAACTCTTGTTTGCATCTTTTAATCTCTGATGCCTAAAATGTAGCCTTTCACCTAGTATGAAATCATTATGTGATGATTACTGATTATATAAAAAATGTACCCATAGAATTTGAAGATGTTAAAGGAAAAGAGTCTATTAACACCATGTTTTGACTATTTCTTACAAACTTAACAAGGGTATACACAGGCACATGTAACCACAATCCTAAGCAGATTACTAAAAGTGCTATCATTATATATAGTATATAATGAAATTTAATGAAAGGAAGACATATATTTGTATTAGGAAGAGTAAAGATGCTTGCAGATAAGAATGTGTGTTTTGCATTGTTGTTAGGACTTAGAGGTCAAATACCTTTTAGGTGGAGGTAATGCAAAGACACAGCGGTAGGAAATGTAGGATGATAGATCATTGAACAGTCTGGTGTGTTTAGGGTTGTCTGAAAGGTCTGTGTACTGCCATTGCCAGTGGTGAGCTAGTAACAATTGCAGATGGGAACAGGCTGGAAAAATTTGCCAGGAACTCTGATACAACCACCAGAGATTTCAGAATAGGAAAAGATCTTTCAGGTACTATAAAATTACATTGTAGGCTCTATGAAATTTTGATGCCTTGTCCTTGTTTTCTGCCTTTCCATCTTTGTCCCATAAAGAGTGCCTAGACTACTGGGTACTGAATAAATGCTTATTGTGCAAATATGAAATACAATTCTGTGACTGGATCTGGCAAAGTGCTACAATTCAAATTAGAAAAGGTAGGGCAATTACCAGCTAAAGGACATTTAAGGCCAACCAGTAAAATAACTTGTAGCTTCTAGGAAAATTTAATTATTTTGGACTACTGAAAAATTTATTCTTAATGAATAAATGGTAACTTAATGGTTCTGAAATAATTTAAGATATAATTTTATAATTTTTTTCAATATTTTGGAAAAATTCATTAAGTCTAGGAAAGGGGAAGAAAAATGTATCAGCTAGTATCAGTCCAATTATTAAGAGCAAATTCTACCAAGCCATAATAAAATTTGGTTCTTTTTTACATATAAAGTTCCAGATTATTATTAAATTTATTTGTAAGCTCTTACAGGTGCTCATCGTGATAGTTAGCCTCTGTTATTCCTAGGAGGAAGATGGGTGGGGAAGTAAGCTGTGGAACAGAAATGGTTCCCAAATATTTAAGTTCTAGTTTTAGATTTTAGCAACAATATAACAATAGCAATATTGCCGTGATGTGTAGTCATGACCAATGGTAACTGATCTATCCATATGACAGCAATCGGGTTGTACAAGGGCCAGGTTTTACAAGCTTAAAGTCTAACTGTGTAAACAAAAGATAATCTCTAGTTGGAGGTTGTTGAGCTCATAGTCTGATGAAAGTATGCGCATAAAATATCGAAGAATAGGAGCTATAAGCACATTATAAAAGAATAAGAGCTGTAAGAACACTATGAATCAATTCTAAAATCACTTCAACTGTGGGGCCCAGGCTTGATCACAAAAGCCCTACCATTTTATGGAGTTACGGTATAGTCCAAATAATTTTTTTAGTAATTTATATATATATATATATATATATATATATATATATATATATATATATATATATATATATATATATTTCCTCGAGGTTCACCCGCCACCTGACTAGTCCCACTCAACCCCGCACCACCAGTTTTATACATTTAGTTTGGTTGTTTGCTTGTTTTGACTTTTCCTCCTGCCTTTTGTTTGTTTTTCCTATATCCCATATATTAGTGAAACCATTTGGTGTTTGTCTTTTTCTTTCTGTAAATCCAAATAAGTTAATGCTTGCAAAGTTCCTAGAACAATGTCTGATACAAAGTGATGGACCAATTATTGTTAGCTATTATTTTTTAGTAGTACAATACAAATTAAGTAATGTTCAAATAGACCTTTAAAAATATTATTTGTAATTATGAAATAAGCATCTTAATTTGCATGAATTAAAAAGTGAGAATGGACAGCAGTGAAATAATTTATTTCTAAAATTCATTCACATATCCAGGTACCAAATGTTTGTGAAGCAAATGGGAGTACTTCCCTAAATACTGAGGATGGAAAGTTAATTAGAGCAACATATTCATTCTTAAGAAATTCAATATAGTATGAAATCTGATAGAGTATAAGACTGAATGATTTTATTGCACTTATTTGATTCACTACTATCTCTGCTAGATGATAAACTCTCTGAGGGTCAAATTCTTTTGTTTTCATCTTTACATCTCTGATTCCTAAAATATAGCCTGTTACCCAACATGAACTCATATTGTGAGTGATGACTGCTGATTACATAAAAATGGACCATGGCTATAAATACCTTGAAATGTAGAATGTGATGTAATGAATGTCCCGTTAAATGCACAGCTGAGCTTGCAAGATAAAAATGAAATTCTCTGATTGCCAAGATTGAAGTGGATTGGAAAAGTAGACCTGTGAGCTCCTGGGCTGACACTGCAGCTACCCTGAGCTATGGTGCTGCAACAAAGGTCTTGGATTTTATTGCCAAGAGTCACAAACATGAACAACTAAAAAATGGAGTTCAGAAAGAAGAATATTGAATCCAGAGGAATGCTGACTAGAAAAAAAAAACTACAAGCCAAGAAGTTGGTGAATGTGAATTGATTAATATATTATATACAAAGATTAATATGGAAACAGAGAAGCAAGATGCATTTATCTATTTATTGACAAAAATAGCTTATGATATGGAGGGAAAAGTGTTTTGTAGAAAGAAAAAGGTCATCACATTCAGACTTTGTTAGGTCAAGTGTACAAATTAAAAGGTTTAACATATACTGATAGAATAGCTTCCAAGACAGTTGCGAGTTCTTCAAAAAAAATGAAAGAAAACAATAATCTATAGAGGGCAGTGAAGAGATAAAAATCATAAATTGAAAGCACTAAATAAGGTGATATAAATTAATCCTAATAAGAGTTTTTGAAAAAATAAGTACAGATGGTTTCACTTTACAATTAATAGTAGAGGTTTTTAGACTGATTTAAGATGCCTAAGATATACTATTTGAAGATACATCCTTGTAATCAAAAGAAATAGATAGGTTAGGAGCAGGTAGAAAATGATATGCTAAGCAAATATTAAATCAAAGGAATTTATATATCCATATTAATTTCACACAAAAATATCACTGGCCCTGAAAAAAGAAATCTTAAATATATATAAAATGTTATGAGACCAAATATTATTACAAGTTTTCTGTAAGTTACATTTGGAACAAAAGTAAGTTTTATACTGGTAGGATTACCATTTTTCAGATCTTAGGCTTTAGCAATGGTAATAATAGTAATGATAATAATAATACTATCAACCACTACCCAAGTACATTTTATAATTAAATTTCACTTACAATCCCCATTCCAAAGATGAAAGAGTGAGACTTTTTGAGACTTAAGAGATTTTGTCAATGACATGGATCCACCCAGATCTCATTCTGATTCTATAGTGTGCTTTTAACCATGACGCCTTGTGACATGAGTTTACATAGAAACTTCTTTGTAGATCTCAGAAGAATATTGGAGACAGGTAAGGAGAGCAGGGGCACTGGGTTTCATAGTCTTCAAGAGGAAGGGAAAGTTTTCCCATTTCACATAAAGAGGTTATAATAGCCCTGGAGATTTCTGACTGTTCTTTTTTAGCCTAGGAATTCCAGATGAGAATTCCAATTTTTCTGACACATAGATATTTTAGAGGGTTCTAAAGTTTGTTTTGAAGATTTGGCTCAGCAAGACTCATAGACAAATATATTTCGGTATAATGTCTTTAAAAAGGGAGTTTTCTCAAACAACAAAGAAGACACAACATTCCAAAATATCTGGGATGTAGCAAAAGCATATCTAAGAGGAAGGTTCATATTTCGGTATAATGTCTTTAAAAAGGGAGTTTTCTCAAACAACAAAGAAGACACAACATTCCAAAATATCTGGGATGTAGCAAAAGCATATCTAAGAGGAAGGTTCATAGCAACACATATCATAGCCCATATCAAAAACCAAGAAACTAACCAAAAAAAACAACCTAATCTACCAACTCAAAAAATTAGAAAAAGAGCACAAAAAAACCCAAGACCCAGCAGAAGACATCAATAACCCCCTTGCAATGCTTACCAAAGAAAGGAGAGAAAATTCAAATAAACAGAATCACAAATGAAAGAGGAGAAATTACAACAGACACAAAAGAAATCCAAATGATAATAAGAGATTACTATGAACAACTATATGGCAATAAATACAACAAACTGGATGAGATAGACAGATTCTTAGAAAGATACAACTCCCCAAAATTAAACACGGAAGATATAGGGAACTCAAACCAAACACAAGCAGTGAAATTAAAGTAGTCATCAAAACTCTACCTAAAAACAAGAGCCCAGGACCTGATTGCTTTACAAATGAATTCTACCAGACATTCAAAGATGAAATAATGCCTGCACTACTAAAGCTTTTCCAAAAACTTAAGAAAGAAGGAAAACTGCCAAACACACTCATACCAAAACCAAATAAGGACAGCTCCAAGAAAGAAAACTATAGACAACTCCTTCACACCATGGACAAAAATCAACTCAAAATGGATAAAAGACTTAGATGTCAGACCCGAAACCATAACATACATGGAGGAAAACTTGGGCAAAACCCTCCATGAATTACAATTCAGAAATCCCTTTCTGGAAACCTACAGATGGCAAAAAAATGAAGTCCCATAAACAAATGGGACTACATCAAATTAAAAAGCGTCTGTACAGCAAAAGAGACACCAGAAAAAAAACAAAAAGAAGCCCAACCGAATGGGAAAAAAATTTGCCCTCCACAAGAGTGAATAGGGTTTGATAATGAAGATCCACAAGGAACTCACACAACTAAACAAAAACAAAACAAAAAGCCCAATCAAAAAATGGGGAGAACTAAAAAGACAATTCTCTAAAGAGGAAATACAAATGGCCAAAGACACATGAAACATTGCTCAATATCACTAGTAATAAGTGAAATGCAAATCAAAACCACAATGAGATACCACCGTACACAAGTTAAGAATGGCCCACATACAAAAAAGGTCCAACCACTATGGAAAACTGTGTGGAGGACCCGCAGATTAATGAAAATGGAACTACCATTGGACCCAGCAATTGCTCTCTTGGAAATCTACCCAAAAGAGACCTCAACAGGGGGAATGGTGTGTGTGTGGGGGTAAATCCCTGGGATTACAATGATGTGAAATTTATATATAAGCAAATTTAAAACAAATTTAAAAAAATAAAGTAGTGCTGGTAAAAGAAATAAAAAAATAAAAGAGGAGTTTTTTGATTGCCTTAAATATATTCAGGTTTCTGAATTTTCCAGTTTGAGTATCTAACACACCTGAAATTACAGTTGCTTCAGAGAGCAGTTAGTGCTGCCAAAAACATTTTTGCCATCAATACTTCCAAGGGGGAGGAGTTTTTTAAATGTCTGTGACCTTCTCCCCTGGCCCCATTTTTTGGATAGGAATCTAATTGTAGTCAAGGTGTTGGGACTTGGACTCACTCAGTGGTTCCAGAACTTATTTTAAGGTTGTCTAGTTTCACATTACTTTAAGGTTGTCTAGTTCATTATTGAGTCCAGGCTCAACATTAATCTGTCAGTTTGGTCCAGTGCTTATTTCACTTACATGTATTTCTCTTAATAATTTGTTTGACTTGTAAGATCAAGAGGGTAACTTCATTCATTAACTTAGTAAATATGACCCAGATGCTTTTTATATGCCTGGCACTCGTCTAACTTCTGAGGATTCAGTGACAAATCTAGCAGTCAGTTTCTTACTCAGATTAAGTTACAGACAGGAAATAAGTAGACATGCAAAATATGCTATAAGAGGGGATGATAGTTGTGGTGAAGGTAAATGAAGTCGGGTAAATGGGTAGGGGTTATAGGGAGTGCTCTTTTTATGTTGGCTATTCAGCGATGACCCTCCTGACAATTAAGGGGAGAGGGAGAAGAGGTTGAGCTGTATGGAATCTGCAAAAAGACCATTCTAAGCATAGATAAGAAGAGTCACTAAGGTATGAAATGGTGATGGGAGAACTAGGGGCCTGTACCTGAGAGGAGAAATTAAATAATGTACAAAAATTAACAACAATATAAAATGATAATAATAGAATTACCAATGTCCTGGCCAGGATACTGCCTACAACTTTTTTTTTTTTGAAGAAGAAGGCTAAGGAGGTTGGTGTGACTGGAAGTGACTGAGGAATGGAAACTCAGAGTGGAGTTCCAGGAGTCAGATAGAACACGGGTAGAATGGATGATATAAGAAAGGCATTTCAACTTTTAGATTTCAACTTTGATGTTGCCTTTAAGACCAATTTCCAAACTTCAGTTTCACATCTTTCTTTGTCCCTTAGATGAAAAACAAAACTTTTGGGATATTTGACAAGAGGAGTGACAAGACCTGACTTAGCAATAAAACATTTTTCTGGCAATAACTAAGCAATGTTTATATTCTCCACTGGATAAGGTATAATATTTCCCATGCATTAGGAAATAAATAAATAAATAAATAAATAAATAAATAAATAAATAAATAAATAAATAAATAAAGGCATTAAATTAAAGGGAAAGGATCATTCCTATGTACCCTTATTTTGGATTTACCTGTAACATTTACCGTAATATTTAAAATGGCCCCAGATACTTAGTATTGACATAAAATAAGTACAACAGATGGAAGATATGGAGTATGATTCTAATTTGTTTTAGCCCTTTGTTCAATAATGTAGTCAAACTTTCTCGGAGTTAATGAAATTTATCTAGTGTCAAAAACAATATATGGCATCAAATGACTAGGGCTTATATTCACTTATCTTAAAATTAGGTGGTTAAAATTGGGGTGCATAATAATTAAATCAAAGAACAAAAAACAGCACCATGGTACATCTGAGAAATCATATTATTTTAATATCAATGACCACCAGTTTTGGAAATACTGATTGTTCACAGTTACATTCAATTTTAAGTTAGAATAAAAAAAATTATTTCTAATCAGCTTTGTTTGACTCAGTAGAGTATATCACAATACCAAACCCTTTTCTCTCTTCTCTTTTAAACTCTGATAATTATGTTTATTCTATACACTTGGGATACATATTGGTATACAGAAAATAAAACGTGTGCCCAAGAAGATTGTTAGTGGTGATGGTATCATCCCTGAACCACAGGCTAAAAGAACTGCCTTTGATGGCAGATATTTTTCTGCTCATGTTATGGTGTCCTCAAAATATTTCCTTTTAATTAATTTAATCCACAACATAATGATTTACAGAATTTGATGCTTGACTTTTTTTTTATCGCAGTGTGAATGCAGGTAGAACATTAATAAAAAGGGCAGCTGTAGAAATCAGCCATCTAGTGTTCCTCTGAGAAAGAAAATTTAAAACAAGAAATATTCAATTAGATTTCAAGATGGCTTGTCTAAAAACATGCTGCCAATAAACTGAAAGTGCAAACAACCGACTGTTGGAGCAGGGAGGAAAGAGATAAGGTAAGCAAAATTGCTGACTATGTTAAAAAGAACTGAAGGGATTAAAGAGAATAAAAGCTTTTTTCAAATATATTGAAAAAAGAGCTAGTATGCCAGAAAGTAGGACTGTGAATGAATAAGGAGGGAGAAATTCATGTTAGCTAAAGTGGCTCAAGACTGAACTGCTTTTAAAAAATCTGTCTGACAAAGCAAACACACTTTCGGCAATTGGGACGTAATGAAGACCTAGTTTATTAGAAAATGATTTAGGCAGTAGATGGTATTTCCTCATACTAATGGACAGAACTTAGAATCCTCAGACATGCCTGTTGCTACCTGTACTAAAATGTCTATAAAGCAATTTGTTCTCTAAGCTACTACCTTTATCCAAGATTCTGATTCTGCCTTTGCACCCCTGAACACCTCCATAAAATTAAAAATTGAGGTAGAAATATGAAGTTTCATGTGATGGGTAAAAATACCAGGATGCCAAGACAATGAATTCTATCTCTTCTGGCCAGTGATTGCCTCAGCATCACTATAACCTCCACCTATATCAAGTTTTGATCTTTAATAAGGATGATAACACCTACCAACAGTATGTGACTCAAGAGAGTTTAGCTTGTGTTATAAATATAATGTGCTTGTAAAGTGAAATATACACCAAGGAGAGAGAAAAAAATTGAACACAGTAAAGCTAAGTTATTGAGTTTAGTCAATCCACAGAGGTGATGTGAGAAAGTGGCTAAATGTACCATCTTTGAAGACAGCTACTTTAGTTTGAAACCCTTGGCTAATGTCTTTACTGCTCTGGATTGTTTCCTCATTTGTAAAATAAAGATTAAATAAAATACATAGCGCTCAATAAAAGCAATCATTATTTTCAGAGCAAAATCTTTCTAAACTCAAAGAGAGTGTGTTGTAATTTTCAAGATTACACTTCTGCACATGAGAAGAGTTGGATTTCAAACATATTTTAGGAATATAGTAGCTATTAATGGAAGCTGAATCAATGTAACCTAAACAATGAATGATTCACAAACTGGCATATGTCAACCTACCTTGAAGTTAAAGATTAAATACTGAGCTTTGCCATATAGTTCAGGAAATCTGGTAAACAATCAGACTAAAAAAATTGCAATGATATTTGGCAACCATTAAATGAACCCTGAACTCATAAAGTCCATGGAGATCTTGAGAAATCATCTCATTGAATACCAATGAGATTCACGTTGAAGGCATTAAATATTTTATACTTGTCATTTCCACATTTGTACACTCATAAAGATAGAAAGAGACAGATTTTCTAATGATCAATTTACTTACTCAAGGAGCAGAGCAGGACTCTGGACCTCAGATGCTTCAATCTGTCATGGCTCTTACTGAAGAGCTGAGATACCAGAAAGTCTTCAAGCAATATTTTCCTCCACATGGAGACTTTGAATTTTTCTTTTAACAAGTTACAGAAAGTTAACATAATAATATCTCATTCATTCATTTAGTCAGTCAATTAGATATTAAATATTTATTATATTAAGCACTTATTTGACACAGGTGCCAAATAGATATCAAGGATATAGTGGTAAACTTAAAAAGACAGACTCTGACATCACTGATCATCTAGCTTGGGGAGAAAGCTAATGCACACACAAATTTAACTGCCACTGAAAAATAGTTTTAAGAGAGCCTGTTATAAGCACACTTGATCTCATTAGGGAAGTTATGAAAGGATGAATTGAGATATGAAAGGTGGCTTGGTGTTGACAAGACTATCAGGGTAAGAAGAATATTCAGATATAGAACATAGCATGTACAAAAATCCCTGATATGGAAGATGTTTAGAGAGAGCAAGGGAAGACTACAGGGCAGAAGAGGCTTTAGGTATGTGTGTATGGGGAGACTGGGATTCATTCAGGTCTTTTAGATTATATTAAGCAACTGCATTTTTCTAGACAGCAATGCATAAGTGAATAGAAAACTTTAAACTAGGGTATTGTGTAATCTGATGATTTTGAAGATGAATGTCGGTAAAACAGTGAGAAGCCAAGAGTCCAGGTAAGAGGTCATGATAGCCTGCATGATAATAGCAGTGGTGCAGAGAGAGGAGGCATGGTCTTAATGATGGAATGGATAAAGGAGTAAAGGGGAAAAAAAGCACTAGTGATATCTCCAGGTTTGTGTGTGTGGAAGGTGAATGTAGAAGTCATGGCAGTGATATTCATGAAGACAGGAAAGAATAGATCTTACGGGGAAGACCAAAAAGTTGATTTTGGACATAATGTGTTTTAAGTTCCTTTGAAACATTTTTTGGAGAGGTTAAATATGTAGTTGGTTTTATGGACCAGACCTTCTCCAGAGAGAAGATAGAATAAGAAGAAAAACAGTTTGAAACCTGGAGCATATAACACTTTAAATAGGAAAGGATGAAGTTGCAAAAGAAACAAGCAGCCAGAGTCCTTCAGACTGCCAATTTCATGGTCACCATGAGAAAACAAGGCCAGATGAACAATCTCTTATTATCCTATTTAAATATGTTTACAACACTTTTTAAGAATCAGACTCTAAGCCTGACACCCCACCAAGGAAGTTCCACTGGAGTCTACACTTTTTGTCCACTAGCTGAAATATCCCGTTATTTGTAAATAAGATCTTTAAATGTCACCCCTCTGCTAAGACAAGCAGGGACAACGTCTGTAGGCCTGGGATGAAATCTCTTTTCTTTCATCTACAGGTCACTTTCAGATAAAAAGAATGAGAAAAATCTTGTCTTCACCTCTGGGGTAATAATGTGCCCCTGTAGAACTTTAGCTTCTTGTTTCATTGGACGTCAAGGGTATAGAGATTGGTCTTTAATACAATTAAACACAGGCTTTGTTGGAAGATAGTACCTGACTCAAACTCCAAGTATGCAATTCATTTAACTATGTGAAGCCTTAATTTCTTCATTAACAAGAGGGAATTGATAAAACACACCTCTTATGATGGTTGTGAGGCATGGGAAGGATAATACTAGTTGTAGGGGATGAGAAATTTTCCTTTTTGTACTTTCAGCTTCTATGGCTGGTCTAAGAATAAAATTTACATTAGACAAACAGGAGGGGAAAAACAAATTAAATTATATACTTACATAAAGTATTTCCATGAACATATAAGATTTAAAAAACAGCCATTTGATTGAGATTTAGCATGCTACCCTGAGCTAAGAAAAGTGACAGAGCTTTAGAGAGGTTCTAGGTAGAGGTAGAGTAGGCAATTTGAGGGTACATGGTAAGAAAAAAAATGTGTGGAAACAGCAATTGCCTTTTTGACTAAATAAATCTTTCTGGTTAAAAAAAAGTTATCTCTCTGTAGGGTGAGTTAGTTAGGGTTTTTCCTTCATTAGACTATATAAGCAGCATCTGTAGTATTGCATCCTTTCAGTGATTTTGCTGCTCAGTGGATTTGTGCATGGATAAGTGTGCACTCCTAGGACTAGGAGAGAGGAGTTAGAGGGGAGTGGAGCATAAACCTGAGCCTGGGAGAGAAGAGAACATGAGAGAATGCCAGAGAGAGAGAGAGGGAGGAGAGAGTGTGAAGATTCCTGGTAGCTAGAAGGCTTGCCTGTCTCCCAGCCTGGTAAATCCCCCCCCCCCCTCCCCACATCTAATTGCCCTGGCCCTGGCTTACCCTGACCTGCCTGCTATGTCCATGTAACTACTACAATCAATAAAAATCTACGCAGATCGGTGAACCTGATGCCTGTTTCCATTATAAATGACAATGAGAACGGGTCACATTATGCTCTCTAATAGTTCTCTTCCTTGGAATAAATATCCTTTTTAATGTAATTTTCTTTTATGACTGTAATGTTTCCCTCACATATTTCCCCAGAAAATGTTTATATTTTCTTTTAGGCAGCAAAGTGGGGAGGTAAAGAACTTTGCCTGAATTTGTTGGGTCTTGATTGATTTTAATTCAAAATAATCCACATGCCAACATGGCATATTTGGGACTGGCACATTCTGGGTCTCTGCAACATGAAGTGCTTTGGTATGGTGTGAATGAAAATCTACAATTTATGTGCAGTGTATTTATTAATTCAGAGTTCTAGTCTCAAGTTGAAATGCAGATGATCTACATGGTACATGTATGCACCTTCTTGCATGGGAAGTTCATGATTACAGGTTCATGATTAAAGGGTTGTTCCAAGACCCAAGTGTCTTGGGAGAATTGAATTGTAACATCTCTAAGCCTTAAAACATTTGACACATATAATTCAAGAAACTGTTACTTCTTGCCATTTAATTTGTCTATCATTTTATCAATGATAATTTTACTAACTGACTCCCAGTGGCATTAAAGTTGGTTCACTCTTATTTGATTCTATCAATCAATGCTTGACTAGTGCTGGGATATGACTGATCTTTGGATCTCTCCTGAACCTTGTACAAAATGGTCCCAATGTTTGTCATCCATTTGTTACAAGTCAAATTTTGTTCTCAAGAATCCATTTGCTAAGTCATGATTTCAGGCAGACTCAAAACATTCATTAATTCTTTTCACAGTCTTCCATGATTATTGCAAAGGTACAATTGTTAAATCATTATTCCTTAATCACCACTATAATTGATAAGGTGCTTTACAACAGTATTTATAATTTTTAACTTTTCTCTGATGATTTAGCAATCACTGTTACCATTGCTCCTATAAAATTATTATAAAATGGTTCCTGCAACAGTTTGATTTAGATTCTTTCTTAATGGCACACAGTCATTTCTCTTTTAATATGGTTTTCTTTTCTGAAATTCTACTTAATCATATGTGAGCTTTGTAGCAAAAGGCACAAAAGGTAGTGTTCTATTGATTCAAATTTCATTATAAACCCCAAAGACTCTTCCAGCACACATCGACTGGTTCTAAAACATTTATATTTCTTCTTCTCATATCCTCCCATTCTTCATGAAACAGTCTTCAGGTAGTGGCTGCTACAAAACTAATAGAGAAATAAAGCATAATTAATTGTTCTCTGAAATATTTAGGTATTGGATTTGCTGTTGGAGGTCTCTAGTGTGTGACTCAGCTAAGTCAGTTAACCACTACAAGCCTCAACAATAAATAGGAATGAGAACATTTATTTATTGAGTATTCACCGAGAGAAGAATACTTCGTAAACTGCAAGGGCCTTATACAACTGTACAACATTCGCTGAATTTTCATTTAATATATTAGGAATCCAAATCCACGAAAAATAATTATAAAATCTTTGCTATCATCAATCATTTCCTAATTATCTATATTATAGTTTCCTTCCAATGTAGATATGAGTGAGTTAATAACAAATAAGGATCTTCCTGCCACATGCAAGCATGAGGTTGTCTCCAGAACAGCTTTCCATCAAAGTTTAACTACAAAGAAATTCAGATTAAAAGGAGTATCTACACTATAACATTCTATGTGTACATGCTTGCTTTCTGGTTAGTCCACTGTTTAATTCTGATTATTTTAATGCTAATTTCTTGAGCTTTTGAGCCTATGGATGAGAACTTTACCTGGCATTAGTCTTCTAAGTGTAGTCACTTTTCTGTTATGACATTGCCTATGAATTTTTTAGTGCTCAATATTACCAGTAAGTTTTTTCTTCAGTTAATGTTTTTTTAGTTCATCTTTCCTAATAGCTTTATTTGTAGCCATTCTTTCAATAACTCCTATTTAGACAATGCTTATCACATTTCTTTTGGTACAGACTGTCACTAAAGTGGAATAGCCAACAAATAACCTATGCAAACCAAAAGTGGATATTACTGATACCTTTTTTGTGATAATCTCAGTTTTGCTTCTTTGCTAGTTACTGGAAGAATAGGTTTTTTCATCTTTACTGCCCTCAAAATAATGTAGTTGAATGTAGCATTGGGTTAAGATACTTTAGCTCACCTTGTTTTATTTTCCCAAGTAGTGAAAATAAATTGGTAGATTTGGTGATATCCTATATCTTCTTGGTGCCATTATCTTTAAAGTTGAATTCCAAGTCATAAAATGCTGCATCCTCCCTATGTACAGTGCTGGCAGCAAAGAGTTCTAAGTTACCTTCCCTGTATCCTACTGAAAGAGAGATGTTAATAAGAAGATGGGAGGTCAAATAAATAAAGACTGGAAATCAAACTTGCTATATTCTATATGAGTGTACACACAAAGTAAATGTTACAAGAGAGGGAAAGTCAGTATTTCTCCAAGCTATTTACAAGTGGATTGACATCTAGGCCTTGTTGTTTCAAAGTAAGTGAGAATCCCTTCACTTTAATATAGTGACATCAATATTAGGAATAAACTAAAAAAAAAAAAATCAGAAATTGTGTCTATTGATAAAAGGGAAATTCACATGTAAAAGTCAATTAAAAGAAAAAAAATATGAGATGGGAGAGTAGTGCTCATTCACTTTAAAACTAATATAGAATTTATTACAGATAGTCTATAGTAAAGGACTTAAAACCTTTTTTCACCCATTTGTTTCAGGGTTTTGTAATCACTAAATGGTGAAATGAAAATAAAAATGAAAGCATAGCTTTAAAAGCACAGAGCTATGCAGGCTAATGGGCAATTTGTCTGAAGGAATAGCTTTTAGGACTAAAATTTCTGCGTATATTTTTCCTTAGAGTTTAATGTTTTTAAAGGTGGCGCCCTGTGAGTTACCATGACAACCTGTAGATAATCATCTTTAGAAGGGTAAAACTGTGATTTTATCTATGATTTTAGCTGAAAGAATTCTATCCACACACTTTTAGAAAAGCCTATTGATGCACTCTAGATGGGTTGAACAAAACATGGAGCATTCAGGCTATTATGGTCCATTTCTTCAATATATTATTAATATGACTGAAGCTGCTTCTATATTGTTGGAAGACACCCTCACTCCCATTTCTTCATTACCTCTGAAATCTCAAGGATTCTTCATTTTCAGCTCTTCATTAAGCCTATCTCAAAGCAAAGGTGAAAGTCTACTTCCTGTCTTGTATAATTCTTTTGAAAGGAATAAAAGATTCAAGTGCTGTTTGTCATATTGCAGTTTTAGTTGCCTGCCCTTGGGTTGTGTTTTCTCAGGATAGAAAGCTCTCAGAGATGAAGCTGGGTGAAAGACTGATAGGTAATTTGCAGTTGTGAAGGAAAGGACTGGAAGGTATAGATGAGGGAAAAGTTCCCCCAGCATGGTTGTTTCTGTTGTGATTGTAGCTAAGGTAGGTGTTTTGGCAACACTGTTAATGGCAGCTGCTATGGTCACCTCTGTCTAAGTTCCAGTTTGGTAAATTCCCCAGACAGGGTAATGATTGCGGTAATGTGCTGTTAATGTGCTTTCACTAATTACACAATAAGGTGGGAAAGTGAGATATTTTGTTGAGTAATTGAAGCAAATATCTTCAACTAGTTCAGCTAAATTAAACATTAAAAAGATACTATTCGAAAAACGGTTGATAATGCTCATTGTTTAGTATGATTATAATGAAAACAATCTAAAATTCAGTCTGTCAGTTGAATTGAAAGGGTGACATGGATTGGAGGGATATGGATCTTTTTTTCAAAGTCTCACTATCTAAGTATTGGCTGACAGGATATTTCTTTGCGTTTGTGAGGACAGATTTAGATTTTGGATATTAGAAACAACTGGACCTTGCCAGATCAGACATACCATTAGCCTATTCATAAATGTTGATGAAGGTAACAGGGTAAGCCCGCTCAGAGGCCTAATATTTAGTAGTTTATAGAAATACTTACCTCATACTTTAAAGTCATCAAATTATTTGGTATGAAATAATTTTCACTTTTTTTTCAGTGCTTACTTTTTATTACCTTCTTTTGGAAACAAAGACCAAACTATGTGAACATTGAATGTCCAACCTTTAATTTTAAAAATAATCATGGTATATATTGCATAATAGCTCTGTAAGAACTTAATGAGAATAGGTAGACAACCATCATTTGGTGTAATTAATGATGCAAAAAGATCTTGGGAGATGGTTTAACTATGACTGTTGAAGATAACTGAACTTATTTTAATAGCATTGGTGTTAGTGTAAATTGGTGTTCATAAAATTTAATGTTCATACCAATTAAGTGGTTTTTTAAAGAAAAAAGTCTTCATGACACATGTTAAGATTGTGCTTAGAAAAACAAACTCACTTAGGTCAGGGAAAGAAGACAAGAGAAAATTTTATATTCCTTCAAAAAATTATTGCTACTGAAATAATGAACAAGCAGTTAGAAGAATAGTTTTGAAATCATTTCCCAAATTCAAACTGATAAAATATGTTACCAAATTGACAAACATTACCAACACAGCCCGATAAGGCAGAATAGAATTAGGCAATGTATAATTGCTAGCATAGTGTCATTCTTACCACTCCTATCTTTCCTATACTCTCTAGTATATGAGCAATACATGTGCCATTGACAAACTAAGTAATTCCAGCCCTGTGAAGAGATTAACAGATTAACAAATATCTCTGGAAAGGAGACTGAATTTGGTGTTTATGGAAAGAGTATTTAGGACTGGGTTGAAAACAAATTCTAAGTTACGCTTTTTCCCTTAAAGAAAGTGTGTTTGTATTCAGGTTTATTGTTTTATCTTCACCTACCTGACAACAGGATTTTTATTTGGCAATCTGTCCTTTCCTAATTTTCATTGTTAAGACTGCATATGAGTGGAGGCTAGGACAGAGCACAGGACCAGAGTCAATCAATGTTTTGCATTCTTTCAGAATGTGATTGGTTCATTTGGAATACATGGCTCAAGATAGATCAAAGGGCATCAAGAAATTGATTCTTACTTGGCTGAAATTTGGAAATTTTAACTCCAAATTGGGAATAGGATCCCAAGAAACAGCTTTCCTTCTCCCTCTCCCCTCCCCCCTCCTCCCTACCTCCATCCCTTCCTCCCTTCTTCCATTCCTCCCTCTCTCCTTTCCTTCCTCCCTCCCTCCCTCCTTCCTTTTCTTCCTTCGTTCATTTCAATAAATCTTACATTGATGTATTAGTGATTTATATCATTGTTAGTGTTTAAGAAATATAGGTTCTTCTGGTTCAGGTGTAGTCA
>PVHY01019850.1:0-26633 GCA_004024945.1 Uropsilus gracilis | reverse complement strand
CATGCTGTTTTAAGTATTATGGCTTTGTAGTACAGTTTGAAGTCTGGAATAGTAATACCTCCATTCTCTCTTCTGTTTGTCAATAGGGTTTTGGCTATTCGGGGTCTTTTGTTGTTCCATATGAATTTCAATAATTTTTGTTCTATCTCTTTAAAATATATCATTGGGATCTTTATTGGAATTGCATTGAATCTATAAAGATTCCTCTATTAACATGTTAAATGCAATAAATACAGGAAGGCATTTCTGAATAGTTCGTGGTGTACACTGTGCACTTCCTCAACTGCTTCTCCACAGTGTGCGAGGAGAAACTGACAGAACTTTCTCTTCATATCCAACAAATTGAAACAACTCTGAATATTTTAGGTGCAAAGCTGTCGTCTATCCCAGGTCTTGATGACATCACGTTTGAAGTATCTCCTGTAACTGCCACACATGCAGCCAGTGAATCACATCCTGGGGCCTCTTTAGAGCAATTACAGAACAGTTTACAGGATCCTGGACTGCAGGAAGGTGAAGTAACAGCAGAAGATCTCAACTGTAGCCAAGGATCCAAGATATGCCAGATATCTCAAA
Organism: Uropsilus gracilis; assembly: GCA_004024945.1. Taxonomy (NCBI): domain Eukaryota; kingdom Metazoa; phylum Chordata; class Mammalia; order Eulipotyphla; family Talpidae; genus Uropsilus; species Uropsilus gracilis. The sequence goes on along the minus strand of PVHY01019850.1, from coordinate 26,057 downwards.
ATGGTTCAAGTGGGTATTCCAGTGATGGCAATAAGAAACAAGATGCTGTTGGAAGGACTGAACCCAGATCTTCTTGGGAGACCAGATGCTCCAGTGCCAGATGGCAAGAGTGAGAAAAATGTGGAAGAGAGTTCAGAGAGCAAAGCTTCCTTTAGTGACCGAGCTTAGCTGTGGTAAGAGGCGCAGATACCTTGTTAGCGTTGACTCCAGTCTATAAGGAAAGCCCCAGCCTGAACTCACTCATGAAAGCAGTTACATGTCCCCACCACCACGCTTCACCTTGCGCTGAAAATTATAAAGCATTTATAAACCTGCAACTTGTTGGTTTCCCAAGTAAAGGACCCTGAATGGGCTTTGGAATAGGCTGACTGGAGTGCAGAGGGTCCTGCAGAGAGAAAGATGGAGCATTTCAGGGATTAAGCAGCATTTCCAGAGATGTTTCTATCAGCTTCATGATCAGAACACCATCATGCAAAGAAAGCGAATTTGACTGAGTGACTTATCCAACTTTGCGAATTTTTAGCCTGAAAATGATGATGTCTATTTATGTCATCTGAGGTGTTGAGGGAATTTCTAGCAGAAAGTAATTCTGAGTAGAACTTTTCTGTGATGGATCTAGTATGAATATGGCCTTTCCTGGTAATATTTTTTAGAATATCTGTTAATAAATATGTCCAGGTGTTTGTTCAAAAAAAAAATGCAGCCTTTTTCAGCTACCCTGAGCACCCCTGGCTGACTCTATCTACTTCTATTACTGAGTTGATTTATTTCTCCTCAACCCAAACTGCTGTTTTTTGGTGTCTAAGACTTTACACTGCTTCCTTTGTCTGGAATGTTCTTCATCTTGCTTTTCCAGGTGAATTTCTCCATATCCTTAAAGACTCCATTAAAGTGCTTTCTCTGTCATACCTGATTCCCCTAGGCCATCCAGGTATTTATCTGTGTCTTCTTGGAGATCGCAGTTTATGCCCAACATTTTTATATTTCATGATTTATCTCAATAATTTCCAAGTTTTTTGAAGAAAAGAGCTGTGTCTTATCCCTGCCTCTGTACAATTTCCAGTATGAAGTGACTCAAAAATATTTACCCAAATGTATTGTTGCAAACCTAGAAATTTTAAATATTAAAGGAAATATCCAGACCACTTAGCTCAACGTTTCATTTTACACATGAAGAAACTAAGCCCTATAGCAGTTTACAACATTACCCCCATAACTATTACTAGACCTGGAGCTACAATTTACCCTGCTATGCCTTGTCATTAGCTTAGCTTTCTGGGTCCCCAAGGAATGCCTCTTTGTCCCAAAAGGCTCTGGTTCACAAAATTATAAAATAATTTGTTTATTGGACTAAAAATTGGCAGCTTGAGAGATGATACAAGAATGTTTCTACTCTAGCTCAGATTCCAAAAATGATTTAGGCCTGGCCAAGTAGTCTTTCCTCTCTTATCCAAATAAGCATCCTCTGCCTGAATTCCATACTAGCCCCCACAGGGCAGTATTGAGAGAACCTTCTTGATGTTTCTCTTCAGGGTTTCATATAGTGATCACCTTCTCTTCTTGTGAAGGCTTGAATTTTGGTGATATACAGCCAGTTACTACTTGAATGCTTTCCTCTGGATCAGAACCCTGCTGCTATTGATTACCTGACAATCTCAAGGTTACACCAAGCACAGAGATTCCAAGACAGCCAATCCTCAATGGAAAACTGTAAAACACTTTGGTAGAAGGGAATTCAGAGGCTGTCTCTAAGTAGAGAATTAACCATTATAAAGACACTACTCAAAAGGAGAAACTGATGAGCCAGGTAGCTTAAAGACCCAATCTTTAGATATCTTCCCCCTCCTCCCCATGCTACTCTTGGATTAGAGTGTAGCCTAGGTGTCTACCATCTCCTGCACATGATCAAATGATGGTCACTCTGCACTAACCTTTCTTAATCTTTGGCTCAAAAAGATTTTTCCAATTAAATTTTTTGGAAAACCATGAATGACTGTCATTGGTATTGCAGTTGCAGTTATTAAATGAGTTCCTTTTGGGTCCACTCTCAAGTTACCATATTGGTGTCTGTGTCAGCAACTTCTGAAATGGTTCCCAGTGATCTCTGCCTGTTCCTACTTAATCTCATGTCTTAGTTATTCACTTTTAATAAACAGGCGAGTACAGCAAAGGTATAGGATATCATTTCCATTAGGCTACAATAGACTGTTACATCTATCATGCTAGTACTTTCTCTTGCTTGCTTTCTGTAACATAGTCAGAGCCTATATATGAACAGCTCTACGGAGAGGTGAACAATTAATGAGGAATTCAGGTCTTCAGTTCAACAGACCCTAAAGAACTAAGTTCTGCTCCCAACAACTCTAGTGAAACATGGAAATGGACTCATTCCTAGTTCAGCTTTGAGATGACTGCAGTTGTGTGAGAGACCCAGAGCCAGAGAACGCACCAACACTGCTAAGATCCCTGAATATCAGATTAAAACAGTTTTTTTTGTCAGTCACTAGGTTTTGAAGTAATTTGTTATGCAACAACAGGTAACTAATAGTAGTGTTTCACCGATGAGGTCAATTTCAACCATACCCTCACTCCCTTCTTTTTGTCTCCTGTTGTGGACAAGTCATAAAGATTGTACAACTTATAAGTATCATGACTAAAACAGAGTTTTCTTTGTCCTAGATCTAGGTTTGCTTCTTTATCCCATTTTTTACATGCAGGACTCTAGTAGTTTCAGGCATTTGTTCAAGCCTTTGAACTAATTCAAAACTATTGCTTGGGGACAAAAACAAAACAAAGCAAACAGACTTTGCCCTTTCTCTTTCTGCAATGTACTGTCTGTCTTGAGTCAGACAGCAATTTAAGATTGTTAATTTCCTTAGATAAATATAAGGATACTGTCTATGTTGGAAACTTTAGAGTCACCTTTCAGTTGGCAGCTCAGGGCATATGTATGGGGGAACTCAGGTGAATGTCACACACTTTTTGAAAAAAAGACCCCCTGAGAAAATTAGTATTCCAGTATAAGAGACAGTTGAACCATTTATTTTATCAGCTTCCGTGGGCTTTGTTGTGTGATGCAAGCATCTCGTGAGTTAGTTACCCACTAGATTTATTACTCTGATCATTTTGGAAATGATTCTGATTTACTTTAAAATTTTTTTATTTATATATAATTTTCACGTATTTGTAATCCCAGGGATTCACCCCAACATTCTCTCCCTTTCCCCTCTGCCCCAAGTTGTGTGCTTCAGTTTGGTGGTTAGTTTGTTTTGACTTTTCCTCATGGCTTTTGTTTATTTTTTTCCTATATCCCATATATTAGTGAAACTATTTGGTTTCTCTCTTTTTCTTTTTGACTTGTTTCTGCCTATGTGATTTCTTCTAAGTACATCCATGTTATCATAAAATCAACAAATTCATCACTTTTTAATTAATGAGTAATATTCCATTGTGTATTTATACCACCTTTTTTTTTTCATCCAGTCATCTGTTTTGAGGTATTTAGATTGCTTCCAAGTCCTTGCTATTATAAACAGTGCTGCAGTAAACATCCAGGCACAGGTGTCCCTTTGTACCCATACTGAGGTCTCCTTTGGGTAGTTTCCCAGAAGAGCAATTGCTGGGTCAAATGGTAGTTCCATTTTCATTAATTTGAAGGTCCTCCACACAGGTTTCCATAGTAGTTGGAGCAGTTTACATTCCCACCAGCAATGTAAGAGTGTTCCTTTCTCTCCACATCCTCACCAGCACTTGTTGTTGCCCGTACTTTGGATGTGGGCCATTCTTACTGGTGTAAGGTAATATCTCATTGTGGTTTTGATTTGTATTTCCCTTATTGCTAGTTATGTTGAGCAATTTTTCATGTGCCTGTTGGCCATTTGTATTTCTTCTTTGGAAAAGTGTTTTTTTAGTTTTTCTCCCCATTTTTTGATTGGGTTTCTTGTTTTGCTTTTGTTTAGTTGTGTGAGTTCCTTGTGGATCTTTGTTATTAAACCCTTATCACACTTGTGGAGGGCAAAACATTTTCCCCATTTGGTTGGGCTTCTTTTTGTTTTTTCTGCTATCTCTTTTTCTGTACAAAAGCTTTTTAGTTTGATGAAGTCCCATCTGTTTAGGTTTTCCTTCATTTTTTTGCCATCTGTAGATGTGTCCAGAAAGGGATTTCTGAATTGTAGTTCATGAAGTGTTTTGCACAGGTTTTCTTCTATGTATGTTATGGTTTCAAGTCTTATATCTAATTTTATCCAGTTTGAATTGATTTTTGTACATGGTGTGAGGATGTTGTCTTGGTCCATTTTTTTTTTTTTGCATGTCTTAGTCCAATTTTCCCAGCACCATTTATTGAAGAGGCTATCTTTGTTCCAATGTAAGTTTTTCACTCCTTTGTCAAAGATTAGTTGACTATACAGGTGTGGTTTTATTTTTGGGCACTCAGTTCTGTTCCATTGGTCTGATTGTCTGTTTTTGTACCAGTACCAAGTTGTTTTAATTATTATGGTTTTGTAGCATACTTTGAAGTTTGGAATTGTAATACCTCCATCCTCTTTTTTTTTTCTGGTCAGGAAGCTTTTTGATATTTGAAGTCTTTTGTTATTCCATATGAATTTCAGTAAATTTTGTTCTATCTCTTTAAAAATGTCATTGGGATTTTTATCAGGATTGCATTGAATCTATAGATTGCTTTTGGTAGGATGGCCATTTTGATGATATTAATTCTTCTAATCCATAAGCAGGAATGTCTTTACATTTCCTTATGTCTTCTATTTCTTTTAGCAGCATTTTAAAGTTTTCTTTGTACAGTTCTTTCACATGTTTTGTTAGGTTTATTCCAGGTATTTAATTTTTTTTTGGTGTGATGGTAAATGGGATGGTTTTTCTGATTTTGTCTTCTTCTATTTGAATTTTTGCATATAGGAGAGCTTTCAACTTTTGTATGTTGATTTTCTATCTAGTTACTTTACTGAACTGGTTTATTATTTCAAACACTTTTTCTGTGGATTTTTTTTGGGTTATCTATATAGAGAATCATGTCATTAGCATGTAATGATAGCTTCAGTTCCTCTTTTCCTATTTGTATCCCTTTTATTTCTTTCTCTTGTCTTATTGCCCTAGCTAGAACTTCCAGTAAAATGTTAGAGTAGTGGGGAGAGTGGGCATCCTTGCCTGGTTCCAGATCGCAATTGGAATGATTTTAGTTTTTCCCCATTTAGGATGATGTTTGCTGTAGGTTTGTCATAGATGGCTTTTATTATTTTGTGGTAAATTCCTTAAATCCACAATTTTTCAAGGGCTTTTATCATAAATGGATGCTGGACTTTGTCGAATGCTTCTCTGCATCTATTAATATGATCATGTGGTTTTTGTTTTTCTCTTTGTTGATGTGGTGTATTATGTTAATTGATTTCCAGATGTTGAACCATCCTTGTGCCCCTGGGATAAATCCCACTTGGTCATGGTGAACAATACTTTTTTATACATCATTGGATTCAATTTGTGAGGATTTTGTTTAAAAAATTTGCATGCATGTTCATTAGGGAAATTGGTCTATAGTTTTCTTTCTTGGTGCTGTCCTTGTTTGGGTTTGGTATGAGTGTGATGTTTGCTTCATAGGATGTGATTGGCAGTTTTCCTTCTTTCTCAATTTTTTGGAAAAACTTTAGTAGTGCAGGTGTTATTGCATATTAGAATGTCTGGTAGAATTCATTTGTAAAGCCATCAGGTCCTAGGCTCTTGTTTTTAGGTAGAGTTTTGATGACTGCTTCAATTTTGCTGCTTGTGATTGATTTATTTAAGTTATATCTTCTTTGTTCAATTTTGGAGTGTTGTAGTTTTCTAAGAATTTGTCTATCTCATTCAGGTTGTATTTATTTCCATATTGTTGTTAATGATAATCTCTTATTATCGTTTGGATTTCTTTTGTGTCTGTTGTAATTTCTCCTCTTTCATTTGTGATTCTGTTTATTTGATTTTTCTCTCTTCTTTGTGAGATTTGCAAAGGGCTTATCAATTTTCTTTATTTTTTCAAAGAACCAGCTTTTGGTTTTGTTGATCTTCTGGATAGTCTTTTTGGTTTCTAGGTTATTTATTTCTTCTTTTATTTTTGTTATTTCTTGTCTTCTGCTGGGTTTTGGGTTTTTTTTGTTGCTCTTTTTCTAACTTTTCGAGTTGGAAGATTAGGGTTTTTTTGTTTTTTTCTTGGTTTTTGATATGGGCCTGTATTGCTATGAACCTTCCTCTTAGATATGCCTTTGCTGCATGCCAGACATTTTGGAATATTGTGTTTTGTTGTTTGTTTCAAAGTAAGTTTTAATTTCTTCAATTACCCATTCTTCATTTAGTAGCATGTTGTTCAGTCTCCAAGTGTTTGATGTTCTTGCTTTCTTTTCATTGTTGATTTCTAGTTTGATACCTTTATGGTCTGAGAAAAGAGTGGGTTATTTTAATCTTTGTGCATTTATTCATGTTTGCCTTTTGTCCTAATATGTGGTCAATTTTAGAGAATAATCCATGTGCATTTGAGAAGAAGGTGTATTCTTTTCCTTGTGGATGTAGTGTCCTGTAGATATCTCTTAGGTCCATTTTGTCTAGGTCTTCTTTTAAGGCTTTTGTGTCCTTGTGTAGCTTTTGTTTTTTTGATCTGTCCTTTGTTGAGAATGGGGTGTTAAACACACTACAAGTGTGTTTTCATCAATATTTGTTTTCAGTTCTCTTAGTAGCTGTCTTATGATTCTTGGTGCACTCTCATGTGGTGAATATATGTTGATAATTGTTAAGTCTTTTTGATGGGTTGACCCTTGAACCATTAGACAGTGACCTTCTTTATCCTTTGTCACTTTTTAAATTTTGAAATCTGCTTTGTCTGCTGTAAGAATGGCCACCCCTGCCTTTTGGGGGGGGTATTTGCTTGTAGAATTGTTTTCCATCATTTTATCTTCAATTTATGCTTGTCTTTTGGGATCAGATATGTTTCTTGGAGGCAGCAGTATGTTGGGTTCTGTCTTTTAATCCAGTCTGCAACTCTGTGTCTTTTGATTGATGAGTTTAGCCCATTGACATTTAGAATAATTATTGATAAGTTTGAGGTTCTAACATTGGGTTCCTGGTGGTCATTTGGGGTTCTGTTTAATTTCTTCTTTCTTTTTATTATTCATTCTTTTTATTCTTCTGTGGGTTTTTGTCTTAGGACTTCTAAAAATATGTAACGCTTCATGAATTTGCGTGTCATCCTTGTGCAGGGGCCTTGCTAATCTTCTCTGTATCGTTCTAATTTTAGTATATGTGCTGCTGAAGCAAGCACTGAAATTGCAATTTTAAATTATTCCCAGAACTTTGAAATAGTGAACAGTTCAATGGAGAGTTTCCTCTAAACTTTTGTAAAATTACTGTCAGTGACATCACCAGTTTGTTCAGTGGTCTTTTGTTATGGTATATTTTCAGTTTAAAGCTTGAAATGTATATATTCCCTGTTGAACTGGGGGCATTATGACCTTTTAACTAACAATAGGAAACATGTAACCTACATCTGAAAAGATGTGGAGTATATCCCTGTCATATACAGTGTTACAAACCAATGCTACTTTAATAATATAATTAATAAAATGAAAAACAAAAATATAATTGCCATAAATAAGTATAACAAATTAGCTTTCCCATTTTGCTTTACCTATTAGGAAAGACAGCTATTTTTTATAAGTTATAATAACTAACTTAACCTAAATTTACTGCTACATATTTATTTTTTGTTCTACATTTTGTTATTTGGCACTTGTTTAATTATCTTCTGGTTACCTTTATTGTTTTTTATTTTTGCATTTACATTTTAAACTCCCATTTTTGAAAGTAGATGGTGAAATGGTGTCTCAAACATTTGAATAAGAGTTTTATTAAATATGGAATATTCATTCATATTTTTCTATTTGCATAGTGAAAACTAAGTCCAATCATTGAAAAAATTTCCTTTAATAATCTTATAACTGACAGATACAACTTGTTTGTTTTCATCTCTGTTGTTCAATGAAATCTTGGCATACTGGTGGGATCAGAATGGTGTGTTCAGTAGAGAAGACCATAAGGTTTGCATTGCTCCTGCAAGCAACCTGACCAACAGAGATTCACAAACTTGTGTCTTCAGGGAGTCATCAAATAGTGAAAATAACAGATATGAGTTGATATGAAAGCATCAGAGAATAGTGAGGCAGACGGGAGGAGGAAAGTTCATGCCCCTTTTAAAGACATTCCAAATTGGCTTTTCTAAAACATCCTCTTTATCAAAATTAATTTGGTTGCAATTATTTCAAATTATGGGAATATGAACATGTTATTTTATTTTATTTTCAGGATATACTCATTTATTGATTGCACATGTGAACATGCTGACCAGTCTCAGAAATGATAAATTAAGGCATTAAGTTAATCTTCACTTACATATGAAAATGGAAAATTACTGAAGAAAAAGCTGATTCCTGAAAAAAGCAATAAAGTTGATACAAATCTAGTGAGACTGACAGATAAAAACAGAAATGAAACAATCACCAATATCTATAATGACACTATAATTGCAACATTAAAAAATATAATAAAGAGCAGCTATTATACACATAAATTTGACATTAGGAAAAACAAACTGATTCTTCAGAAACCACAATACACCAAAACTTGGTCAAAATAAAGTAGATAATCTGAAAGGATTATCTACTTTTTTTAAAATTCTCTTTTAAAAAATTTCTTTTTTTTTAAATTTAATTTAAATTTTGTAAAATTTGCATATATATGTATATATATTTATGTTTATATTACATTATTCCATTATTGTGTACCCTGGGGCTTTCCCATTTCACTAACACTTGTTAACCATCCTGATCTTTTGTGCTCTTCACCTACCCTGCCTTCCCCCTCCTCCTCTCTCGCTCCATTGTTCAGTCCCATTGGTTGTTTTCATTCTTTCTTATTTGTTTGTTTTTCCTTGTATCCATCTTATAAGTGAGACCATTCTATACTTCTCTTTTTCTTTTTGACTTATATTTCTGCTAATATGTGTCTTTCTAGTTCCATCCAGGTTGCTGAAAATGACATGTGTTTTGTCCTCCTTGATGGATGCGTAGTATTCCATCATGTATATGTACCACATTTTTTTCAGCCAATCATTTGTTTTGGGGCATTTGGTTTGTTTCCAAATCTTGGCAATTGTAAACAGAGCTGCAATGATCATGCTCATACAGGTGTCCTTTTGAATTAATGTTTTCATGTCCTCTGGGTAGATCTCTAGTAGTGGGATTGCTGGGTCAAATGTCAAGTCCACTTTCAATTGTTTGAGGGTCCTCCACACAGTCTTCCATAGTGGCTGGATCAGTTTGCACTCCCAGCAGCAGTGTAAGAGAGTTCCTTTTTTTCCACATCCATGCCAACATTTGTTGTCTGTTTTATTTATATGGGCCATTTTTACTGGTGTAAGATGGTATCTCAGTGTGGTTTTAATTTGCATTTCCCTGATTATTAGTGATGTGGAACATTTTTTTTCATATGCCTATTAGCCATCTGTATCTCCTCTTTGGTGAAGTGTCTTTTTAGTTCTTCTCCCCATTTTTTGAGTGGGTTTTTTACTTTGTTTTTGTTGAGCTGTAGGAGCTCTTTGTGGATCTTTGTTATCAGACCCTTGTCACTTGTCTGGAGGGAAAAAATTTTCTCCCAGTTAGTTGGGTTTCTGTTTTGTTTATTGTCTCTTTTGCTGAACAGAAACTTTTTAGTTTGATATAGTCCCAGCTGTTTATGTTTTCCTTCATTTTTTTTGCCGGACATAGTTGTTTCCCCAAATGGATTTCTGAGGCGAAATTCATGAAGGGTTTTGCCCAGGTTTTCTTCTATGTATTTTATGGTTGCAGGTCTCACTTCCAGGTCCTTTATCCATTTTGAGTTAATTTTTGTACAGGGTGTGAGGGTGTTGTCCTGGTCCATTTTTTTTTTTTTACAAGTTTTGATCCAGTTTTCCCAGCACTGTTTACTGAAGAGGCTATCCTTGTTCCAGGGTATGTTTTTTACCCCTTTGTCAAAGATTATTTGACTGTATATGTGTGGTTTTATTTCTGGGTATTCGATTCTGATTCATTGGTCTGTTTGTCTGTTTTTGTAACAGTACCATGCTGTTTTAAGTATTATGGCTTTGTAGTATAGCTTGAAGTCTGCAATAGTAATACCTCTGTTCTCTCTTCTGTTTGTCAAAAGGGTTTTGGCTATTTGGGGTCTTTTGTTGTTCCATATGAATTTCAGTAATTTTTGTTCTATCTCTTTAAAATGTCATTGGGTTCTTTATTGGAATTGCACTGAATCTGTAGATTGCATTTGGTAGTATGGCCATTTTGATAATGTTGATTTTTCCAATCCATGAACATATTATTTTAGATAGTTACTTTTGATACCAATACTCAATACACCTAAGTTTCAAAAAATATTTGAATTGATATAATTCCTTGCTTGCTTGTCTTTTTTGGGAGTTTATGTTTTCTTGCTCTGTATTTTGCCATCTTAGCAACCTAACCCATGACTCTGGATAGTCTGAAGTTTGTACTGATTTTCCTTACCGTGGAAGAAAAGCAAAGTATGCTCCCAAGGAAGAAGAAAAGAATCATTTTCCATCTTGTTGGGTGTGAAAAATGGAAGCAGATGGAGCTTCAGATAAGAGGAACACCTCCTATCTCTCTAGCCCCTTCTGGCATACTAGAGGTGATCAATAGTCAGTCTCTTGTCTGTGACACAGTCTCCTAACTCTTTGGAATGTCCCAAGAGATATATGACCTATTAGCGATGACTGTTGCCCCCAAAGGTAAATTCTTCTATTACCATCTGCATTCTCACATTCTCCCTGCTACATGTCTCCTATGCTTTGTTACTTCCTCATTACATCATTGTAACATTTCCTTGCTGAAGTATATAAGGGGTTTCTCAACTTCATTAAAGTTGAACCTGAACATGCTTTCCAGGATCCCTATTCTGTGGACTAGCCTCATAGATAGCTCTCAGTCACTTCCATCTCAATTTCTTCCTCATTCCACATGCAACTCCTAACTGTTGGCCTATTACTTTCTCCAGCAAATCCTTGGCCTGATATCACAGACAATGGGCTCCTGGGAGCCCACTGTATTTTAATGTCTTCAGACAATGGGCTCCTGGGAGCCCATTGTATTTTAATGTCTCCAGTAATTTTTGACTTGCAACTTATTTTAAAACATTCACAGCTCTGGGAGCAAGCCTTTAGAATTAAATCCAAGGATACACTAGAAATTGGGTTTCTGTTTCAAGTGATAATCCTGAAAATGATAACTGAAAGACTGATCATTATGTCTCTCCTTCAGCTTTCAAGGGGCAGGTTTCTCTGATGCGATTCAGGGAAAATTCTTCCACTTTCTCCTTCTCAAATGCTGGTTAACTTTATCCTTGAAGAGTGAGATTTGGCACCCAATCGTCCTCCCTGTGTTTCATCCAGACAGACATAGTACTTTAAGCCAACACTTTATTTGTGTTTGAAAAGTGAATTTGGATTTCATTCTGCTTTGTGATTCATAAGTATGTCACCTCATTCCTTCTTATTGGAACGCAGCATCTACTGGCCTCATTAGCTCTAATAGACCTTATAGCTCTCTCAGGGTTATATGGTTTCAAAGTATTACAAACTCATTCATTGTCACTCTAATTTAAGCATGATGTTGTTATTACTGCATCTATTTTATAAACTACCCTCTGCTTCCTTTTCTCCATATTGGGTGAATGAGACATGGAAGATAGCATTCCAATCAACTTTGAACCTAAAAAGTCTGGGTAATTGCATTTGACAAATGTTGAAACCTTAGCTCCCAAGTACTTGCAACACTTTCTTTTCTGACACCAGCAATAGTGGAAATGTCATGAAGCTAATGAAGAATTTCTATTTCAGGCCCTTGAATGTGATCCAAATAGTCCTCCTCAGGCATAAGCCATTCAGATTTCTTGGTATTGTTTTTACCCTTCAAGTCAAGTCAAGCCTCTATTATTATTATATATATATATTTTTTTTTTGAGGATGTCAAAGATATATTTGTTCTAGACAAATCCTGGAATCTTTAAGAAAGGAAGAAGGGAAAAAATAGAATGGAGATGGAGATGGAGAGAATATGGAAATAAAATGAGATGATAATGATTATGTGTGCAACAAAATCATTTTAATTTTAATCTTTTTTTTTTTTAGCTTATACAGACACAAGGGGAGAGATAACCATCTGGGGTATCATTTTTGAACAGGCAAAGTGTTTTGGAGCTATGGATTTTGGAGCATAACTGGAGGAAGCTTAGAGATGATCTTGCGCAATTCTTTTGATTTACTGGCAGGGAAATGAGATTTAGAGAACAGTAGTAATGTTTAGTAAGGGTATGATTGTGAGGAAGGAGAAAATAGAACAACAAACTCCTCATGAGAACAGAGCTCCAAGTGAAAGTACATACTTTAATTGGGGGATATTAATCACAAGTCCAGAAATGTAGGTAAATATATTTGAACTATATTTTATTGTTTATATATATTTCACATCTTTGTATTCCCTGGGGTTCACCCACCACCTCTTCTCCCTGACTGCTCCCACCCATCCCCCCCCAGTTGTATACTTTAGTTTAGTTGTCATCTTGTCTTAACTTTTCCTCCTGGAAACTTTTCCTTTTGTTTGTTTTTCCTATATCCCATATACTAGTGGGACTATTTGGTTTCTGTCCTTAATTTCTGACTTATTTCTGCTAATACAATTTCTTCTAGGTACACCCATGTTATCTCAAATGCATCAATTTGTCATTTTTAATTGATATATAATATTCCACAGTGTATATATACCACATTTTTTTTCATCCAGTCATCTGTTTTGGGACATTGGGTTGTTTCCATGTCCTTGCAATTATAGTGTTGCAGTAAACATCTGAGTACAGGGTGTCCTTTTGTATAAGTATTGAGGTCTCCTTTGGGTAGATTCCCAGAAGAGCAATTGCTGGGTCAAATGGTAGTTCCATTTTCATTAATTTGAGGGTTTTCCACACTGCTTTCCATAGTGGCTGGACCAGTTTACTTTCCCACCAGCAGTGTAAGAGTGTTCTTTTCTCTCCACACCCATGCCAGCACTTGTCCGTTTTTTTTGATGTAGGCCATTCTTACTGGTGTAAGGTGGTATTTCATTGTGGCTTTGATTTACGTTTTCCTCATTGCTAGTGACATTGAGCATTTTTTCATGTGCCTGTTGGCCATTTGTATTTCCTTTTTGGAAAAGTGTCTTTTTAGTTTTTCTCCCCATTTTTTGACTGGGCTTTTGTTTTGTTTTTGCTAAGTTGTGTGAGTTCCTTGCGGATCTTTGTTATCAAAACCTTATCACTTTTGTGGAGGGCAAAAAATTTTTCCCATTTGGTTGGGTTTATTTTTGTTTTGTCTCTTGTCTGTTTTGTGAACTATCTCTTTATTTTTTTCCTTCCTTTCTTTCTCCTTTCCTTTCTCCCTTCCTTTCTCCCACCTTCCCTGCCTCTCTTTTTTTACCTTCTTCATTCTTGTGGTTATCCCAAACAATTCTCTTTTAATTCTAAGTCATGATTTTCAACTGGGAGTAATTTTGCCTCCAGATACATTTGGAAATGTTTGATGATATTTTTGTTGTTGTCATTGTGATCACACTTGTAAAAATTGCAGTTGACATCTAGTTGGTAGAAATCAGAGATACTACAATGTATAGAACATATCTCACCCCTACCCACAATGAAATATTTTCTGATTTAATGTCAGTAGTGTTGAAATTGACAGACTCTGTCTAGGTTAATGCTCATTGGAAAACAGACATAATCAGGGGATACCTGGAAGGAAGAGGAACTATGATATGGGCACTTATCAGTGTCTTGTATATAGAAGACATTGCATATGAAACCCTGTCTCTGTGATTGAAAGCATGTCACCATACAGGAGATCCAGGACATACCAGGACCCAAAAAGGGGATATATGGGATCTTCAAGTGGGGAAACTAACACAAATTTAGTAAAGGATGTATTTACAAAGCTGCAGGTTAGGTTAAGGGAAATGAACAATGGATGGGGAAGTGTCTCAAGTGTCTGAAGGGAGAAAAGCAAGGGCTGTTTATTGGAAATCAGTGCTATGCCTAGTTGTAGGAAGAGCTTTCAGTAGAGGATTGAGTCACCATCAACCTGTGGCTTAGCTTGAAGGAACCCAGGCATTACATGCCCTGTCTTGCTCTCCTCCTTCCTGTGATCTCTTGCTGGTAATTCTGGTCAACTCAACTGGGAATCAGAAGGCAAAAGAACTTAATTGGTATAATTCTCAGTGGTAATCTTCTAGAACAAAGGGCTTAGTGGAGAGAGGATCCGTAGTGTAATAGGAGAATATCTAAGGGTTATAGTAATATATTTTCCTTGAATTCTGACACAAATAATACGAGTGACTTGGGCAAGTCACTTAACTTTCCTATAAACTAGTTTCCTCTTTGTATTATAATAGTAACTTTATCTCATGCAATTGTCTTGAAGATTATGGCTGATGAGTCATTTAAAAAGTTCATAAGATTCCAGGCATTTAGTAAGTGCTCAGCAAATGTTCATTTTGTTTCCAATAGGACAGTCACTAGCAAGGGCTATGCTTTATGGATACACAGAGAAGTATTTACTCTCCACATTCAGGAGGATGTCTGGCTAAGGGGATCCTGAACATGAGGGCAATAACTGGTTGAGTTCTACCCACTGGTTTCACATCTAATTTATTTCACTTACTTATGAATCAGCTTCCCTTGTCTTTAGAGGAGGATTTTGAGCAATTGCCCTACATGAATAAAGTTAGTCACAATTATCATTCAGTTGTAAATTAAGTGGCCATTTTAGGCTCTTGCAGATTATTTTTGGGTCTCATTTTAATGTTCAGTGATTGCACTAAGTGGCTTAAAAATAATGAGGTGCTTTACTTAATACTAAACAAAAACCATTCTGATTATGTTAGCAGAAACAGTCAGAAAGAAAAAGACAGAAACTAAATGGTTTCACTAATATGTAGAACATAGGAAAAACAGAAGGCCAGAAGGAATAATTAAGAAAAGATAACAACCAAACTACTAAAGTACACAACTGGGGGGGGGTCAATGGATGGGTGTGAATAGTCAAGGAGGGTTAGTGGTGAGTGACCTCTAGGATTATAAAGATTTGAAATATATATGTTATTTTAAACAAGAGACAGAAAAAAAATCATTCTGTACCACTGTGTAGTGCAGAGGATGTTTTGGTGTGCCACCAGGATCTCCTTACCCCATTTAAAAGGGGGTATTTATTTCTACAGCTGTTTAAAGAGGTGATTTTTCCTTTCAGTAGCTGGGAATTGTCACCTCTTTCATGTTCAATGACCCATCAATTTCATTTAAAAGACTTGGCTGATTTCCCTCAAACTTGAAACAATTATCTGGGTTCATCCAGCTGTGTTGTTCCCTGTCGGGTCAGTTGAAGAGTTTATTATGACTACATTAGATTTTAACTGCTCTCCTGCATAGTTCTGCTTGTCTCACTCCCTTCTAGGTATTACTACCAATAATATGTTCCAACAAACTCCCTGCATGTAAATCTACATTTTGCAATATTTTGCTAGAGAAACATTACCTGAAACACTCATAGTCAAGAGTTATGGTTTTAAATAAAATTTTCCACTGACTATTGTGCCATATGGAATTCTCATTAAATATTTATTAAGATGAATAGTGCTTGACCCTTTCCAGGGTCCACAGGACCCTGGGTTTAGAATGATAAGATTTCTCCAAAGTCACCATTTAAATGTCTAGGATTAATTCAGAAGATTAGATTGATTATAGAGAGTCCCCCTCCTCTCTTACTAACTATGCCTGTGTCTTCCACCAAAGCCACATTCTTCATCAGATAGGACCACTCTTCAGTGAGAGGAGAGCTATGCTTTAGTTTCATAGGGGTTTGGTTCTTGCAGTTGAACTGCCATTCTAAAGATCAATTTGACTTAGAATTATTATTATAGAATTATATGTCACAATTAACCAGTGAGCAGGCAATAAAGCTCTATTTCGTATCCTTGTATTTGTGCCAGATTCTATAGTGTTCATGTCCTCTCTCAGTCTACTGGATGGTTCTAACAAATCATCATAGATTGGGTACCTTAGAAAAAGTGAATATATGCTTCTGACACTTCTGGTGGTGGGGAAGTTCAGGGCATGACTACTCAATGTGTTCTGACAAGATGGAAGGAGCCAGGGGGCACTGTATGCTCCTTTTGTAAGGATACTAGTGCCATTGATAAGGACCTCAACCTTAAGAAGCACCTCCCCAAAGCCTGCCCTTCCCATGCTTTTGCCTTGAACATTAGTATTTCAACACAGGAATGGGGGATGGGAGAGGACATAGACATTCAGACCTTAAGAGGTTCGCCCTGAAGAGCAAATTGATGTGGAATTCTTATGGAATTATATATTCCAATTAACTAGCACAAACTGTTTGTTTTGTATCCTTCACAGCAAGTCCTTGAGTTTGTGCCAGATTTTATAGTGTTAATGCAGACAGCACGTTCCTCAGTCAAAAATATCCCTCAGAGTGAGGATAAGATGGTTGTGCTGTTGCCTTATCACTTGATGTGACTCATTAGTGCTCATACCCTATTTTTGCAGTTTAGAAAGATCTGTGTTTGACATCTATTGTGGCAAGAGAAAATATAGTTGCATTAGCAAAAATCTGCCTGCAGAAATAGCAATACCTCAGTTGGTTGCATATGTCTGAGACACTGAGTTAATGTTACCCAGTCAGGGGATACCCTTCAGTTTTGACAGCTGATTGTAGCAGCTGTAACAGCCCTGGTATTGCCCATAGTACATGCTTTGGCATGAGAGCTATGGGTTCTCTGCACTAACTTGATTGTACTCATGGCTTTTATGAAGGTCTGCCAGGCTTCCAGGGCAGATTCTGTTCATGCACATACAACCAGCAATGTTGTTTCATATGACTAAAAGCTGGTCAGACTCTGATACTTCCAGCAGGGCACCTATGCCCAAACTCAGCCTCCTGTATCACAGGCAAGTTATGCCATCTAGCCTCAGCTAAGTTAGGTGACAGTGTGGGCTTGGCAGTGGCAAAGTCTTATTTATTGTGGTATATTCCTGGGGGGTCCAGGCTACCCCCACCAGAATAGAGTTTCAGTGGGTTGAACTATTCATTAAATGAGGAAAGGAATGAAAACACAAGGTAAACCATAAGACATTAAGGGTTGTGTTTAAAAGCATCCCATACCTGGTGAGTGGTGAGTGAGCTCTGCCTGTGAGACTAGGATATGACACTTCTGGGTAGAGGATGCAGAGACACATCTGCAATTCTTGATATTAAGTCATCCTTAATGAAAAGAGAAGGGAGCAGAGCAATATCTCTAAAATACCTAAAGCTCTTTTTCCTTTCCAATTTTGCTTGAAACTGGTGTGTCTTCTCCTTTAATTTTCTGGTAAAATATACACAGACACTCACATTTTAAAGAGGGTGTGTAAAATCTTTGCTTTGAAATGGGTAACTGAGACCTGAGAGGTTTTTGAAGAGAAATGAATTCAGTGGCGTTCCAAGTATACAGGATCCAAGCAAACTTGAATTATCTCTGTAACTCTCAAAGGGGGAAAAGCTTTCAGACCCCTGGAGGATTAGGCAAGTCAATTCAAATCTATACACTGTGACTAATATAGTCTATTAGACAGGGCACAGATGGATGTTTCCGTCTGTGGCAAAGACACTTTTCCATTTATCGGGAAAAGACCCACAGGAGAACTGTATGGCAGTTAAAAAGCAAGTGATATAATTTGCACAAAAATGATCAAGAAACATATCATAGCCATAACTAAAATGAAATGCAAATATTCAGTTATAAAATATCTATGCATCACATTTAAAGGGTTTGTAATCCTGCCTGGCCCAAGGAGACAGAGAAGGGTGTGGTTTGTACTGCAGCTGATTCTCAGGCAGAATCATGACTTGAGCTCATAGGCCAGTGTTGGGTAATTGAGTTTTCAGTTTTTTTGGCCCTTCCTCCATTAGCCTCTATGGCCAGCACCTGTGGTATTGTGCCTTCCCCATGATTGTATACCTGGTCCAGTGGGGGTGTGCATGTGTGTGTGGGCTCACCTGGGCCTGGGAAGAAAGGAGAAAAGAGAGGGGGGAGAGAGAACTGGAGAGAGAGACCAATGGGGAGGAGAGAGGTAAGCATGGTGAAGACAGAATATATATATATATTAAAAAAAAAGTCAGAGAGACAGAGGCCAGAGAAGGTGTGAAGATTCTTGGGCAGTGGGCAATTTGCCTGCCTCACAGGTCCCCTGACCCTGCCCTGTCCTCCCTGGCCCATGTTTGTATATAATTGGCCCAGCCACTCTGCCTCGTGTGTATGTGTGTGTGTGTGTGTGTGTGTGTGTGTGTGTGTAACTGCTAGAACCAGTAAAGAACTGATTGCACTACAATCGTTTCAATTGCTGAAAGTAGAAGTTCTAGCCAGGGCCAAAGTGCCACGTGCAAAAATAAAGGTGTGTAGTATAGGTATATAATGAACATAAGCTCAGGGATATAGTAGAGGGCCCAAGGAAATTTACTGAGGCATTATTAATAGGTAGGAAATTCCAGAAATGGTGAATTTAAGGTTGGCTCTTACTTGGAAGTCTGGAAAGGCAGTTGCATCAAAAAATCTTCCAGGGAGCATGTCATAGATGTAGATCTCATGCTGGGATTACAGGTGCACACCACCATGCCCAGATATTTTTTGGGACTAGGTCTCGCTATGTTGTCCCGAGCAGGACTCAAACCGTGATCCCTAGCCCCAGCTGCTTCATAGGCTGAAGTGTACAGGCAGGAATCACCGTGTCCGGCTATGCAGATTTTGAAAAAAGAGATACTTCTCTTGATTACAAGGCTAGAACCCATTTAGAAAACGTGTGATTGAATGGTAGGATAGAATCACTCCCATGATCGTTGGAAGTCTTTCACACACACACACACACACACACACACACACACACACACACACGTACTCTTTGAACAAAGTTTCTATAACTAAACTTACTATTGATGACAGCAAGCTGTCCTAATACCAGCCAGTTTCATCAGAATTGTGGTTCATAAGTCACCAACTCAGCAGTAGAAGTGAATAGAATCTGATTCTAACTATGCATTTACTCTTTAATCATTTCCATTGGTCCTTGAGCTGCCTAGAGATTTATTTATTTGCATCTGTTTTCATTATTCTTGCAAGTAGTGAATCACTTTGCTCTATCAACAGCAGATTCTCTTTCAAAATCAGATCGATATAGCTAACAGATTTTCAGAATGTGTGCATATGATCAATGTGCATTATTTATCACAGGACTGCCTGTGCCTATATTTTTTCTTGAAATACTTTCTAAAAGGCAACACTGTAGATATGCAGATGGATAATATCCATAGTAATCAGAAGCTTAATAATTTGTAATTAAATTGGACTTGTAATGAAAAGAAACTACATCCTTCTCATCACATATGATGCTATTGTTCTCAATGTTGGTGACATAAAATAAAGCTGAGAATAATTAGAAATGTATACCTATATAGACATCTCTCTCATTGCATATGAGATGGTATTTTTTAACAACATATAATCTAGTGTATTCTTTAATAGCAAATAACAGCAATCAACAGAAATACCTACATCTATACACAAGTGAGGTCATAGATGCAAAAAGAGAAGTTAGAAACCATAGAGGTAAAGTTAGAATTGTTGACAGTACTCACTGAACCTCCTGGCTGTTGAGTCAAAAAGGAAGATATTGCTCTGTGTAATGAAAGCATGCAGGTAGACTTCTACTGACTCTGAAATCAAGGTTGTATGGGGGTGGTTGCTTAAAATGTGGGCTTTTGGAATCAGTAGAAACTGAATTCCAGCTTTCTTACATATTAGTATGGATACCTATTTAGGTTGAGATTTCAAACTCTTAAATCTCTGTCTTCATCAGAAAAATGGGCAATGCTAAAGGCTTAAGATGCCTGAGAAATTTGAATCATAAAATGTATATAAAGTGTCCAAGGGAGTGAATGGCACATATTAACTTCTTAGTAATCATTAATCCAAAGTTTGCAATGCACAGTGGCTATCCAGACCAGAAAATTCTCTTGCAGGCAAGCTACTAGTTGAGGAGGATATAGAAAAAGCTAAAGTATTTAATTAAAACCATAGTAAAAACTTCATAGACTCAAAAAAGTGGAATTATTTCCTCACTAGCAAAGAGACTCAAATAATTGAATTTTTGTAAAGGTAAGCCAACACCAGAGTGGGAGTTCAGGGTTCATGATCATGAATAACATGTCACTAGTCTTATTTTTGTTCTTGTTTCAACACTGGATAAAAATAAAAATATTTACTTTATCTGAGCTATTGCCAAAGTGTTATATCTTGAAAATAATGCTTGGGCTTGCTGTTACTTAAAAGGACTAAACTATAAAATGTTTATAGTTAAGTATTAAGTAAATATTAAAGATATTTATACCACACCTACCACCTAAGCTCAGATAATTCTCCACTGTTATCTATTGAACCCTCCAACCTTGCTATCTTGGTAACCTCAGTTCTGAAGTCAGATTTCAAGGATAGTTGGGCTACCTTTTGTCTGTACCTTTTCTTTGACTAATAGTGTTATTTAAAAAAAAATCATGTTAGTAGAAATAAGCCAGAAAGAAAAAGAGAAATATAGGATAGTCTCACTTATATGAGGCATACATGGAAAAACAAACAAATGGACAAGAAAAATTTAAAACTGCCAACAGAATCGAAGCATAGAACAAGAGAGGAGGAGAAGAGTAAAATTGGCGGAGGGGGAGGGCACAGGAGATTAAGATCATGGTTGATAAGGTGATGGAAGAACATTGGGGTAGACAATGAGGCAATATACATATACATACATATACAAATATGCATATACAAATATATGTATATATACAGGCCTGTGTATGTATATATATGTACAATCAATAGAAAAACATAGAGCAAGAGGGGATAGGAGAGTAAAATCAGGGGAGGGAGAGGACACAAGAGCTAAAGATGGTTTGCGGATTATAAGGTGATGTGAGAACCTCAGGGGTAGACAATGATGTAGTGTGTACATATGTGTGTGTGTGTATGCAATCAATTAAAAAATAAATGCAATTAAAAATTAGCTTCAATTTTCTTATCAACAGTAGCTAGAGATGTAATACCTATCTGTAAATTTGTGTTTACCATCATGAATATTTCTAGTGTGCAATAAATGGTTGTGACTCCAGTGGTATTTATATTATTATTTCCATACTGTTGTTGCTGTGATCTCTGTCTTCTGAAATGATGCTTCAGGGGCAATCAGATGTTAAAGAGAGAATTTAAACTTGAAATTTGGAAAACCTGATAATTTGTCTGTTTCTGTCATGATTGGCACCGAAGCAGAAAGAGATGTAAATATGTATGTAAAGATATGTAAATTCTGACAACTGAACATTTCCAATTTTTAAGGAAACTCAGGGGATCTCTGTTGCTGATACTTAAAAGAAACTAATATATTATACATTTTTTATTTAAATAATTGGTAAGGGAGTAGAGTGTTTCCTTTACCTTGAAATATAGTCACACTTTTTAAAAAAAATTTTTACTAGGGGGATAAAAGGAATCAATTGATTTGAGTTAACGGTATTTTAAGTGAGAAGAGTTTGTTTCTTTTTTCTCTGCAACTAAGGATTTTTAGGATTCATCTGTTCTTCATCTCCCAGAAACTGCTCCATCTACTCACCTTTCCTCTGGTTTAATCTCCCCAGGTCTCAAGGGTCTGTCTTTTATGCAAATACTATTATGTTGATATTTCTTCCATTTTCCAGGGCAGTCCTAATTTCAGCTCTCTTGTCCTGTTGTTTCTCTATACTACCAATGTCCCAGAAATGCCAATATTTTTGGCATTTTAACTACATCTCTCAGACAGTCTAATTCCCAGAAGTTGGAAAGTCCTTTGTTAGACTTTGTGTCATGTCCTGATTTTTGGTCTGGAAAATAAGGTCATCATAGCCTTACTGCACTGTTTTTTGTTTTTTTAGTTCTTGAAATTTATAAGTTATCATAACATCTCCATGAGTAAGTATATAGCCCATATGATTTTCACTACAGTACCATATCATATAGAATGAGGCATATATTTGAGTTGATTACTTTCATTTTACCTGGGTACTTTTATCTTGGGGTCAGCATACTTAACAGAGTCTTTATTTAGGGAAAAGGTGAAACATAGGTCAATTGTCCCTCCATCCCCCTTCCAGCGCGGGGTGTTTGGGAGAGAGAAACTGAATGAAGAGTGATAGGCAAACAGAATTTTACTGCTCTCAAAAATATTTTGTATTTGCTTTCTATGGTTCTTAGAGACAAATCAACTATTCTTAGAAACTGAGTGGTCAGAAATAAATGCTCTGACCTATGGAATTCACCACACCTATTGTGCTAATGACTTTCTCTCTAGACTCTAAGTTTCACAAGGGAAATTCAGGGTCTTTCTGGCTCATGGTCCTTCATCATGCCTGACTTCAGACTGACTCATAGTGGGTGGTCAATGTGTAGGCATGAATGTGTTCTTATAACATTAGTGCTCCCTGGGCTATAATGGGTGGGTGTAACTGTTACTGGGTAGTACATAGCAGACCCTTGAATTTTAGGTCTCTACTGTTTTTAAGAACTGCTGGCAAATGATGACCAAAAAAGTATGGTCACAATAATCTTGTCGCCACAATTTTTACATTCTATGATAATAATCAGGATAACTATTTAATTACCAATTCAATATGACATCTAAAGGAATAATAATTAACTTGTTAATTAGGATTGCCTTATTTCTATAATGATTTCAAACAATGTTTTGTTGGACCTTTTTTATTCTAATTACTGAATATTTGTTAGCATACAGTATCATATACATTGGATCCCTGTTTCTTTTTATTGCCTTAGGCTTTGGGATCCAGTCTTTAAGATTGGAATTATAATGGCTTCATTTCCACTCAGATGACTAATAGAATGCTGAATTACAATTCTGAAATAAATTATCAAGGGAAACTCAGCATGCTGATGATGAGGATAACAATGACTATATAAATAATATTTATTTACTGAGAGGTAAATGTGGGTTGACACCTTCATAAACATCTTACATGTATTCCCTACTTTAGTCATTGTATACCCTACATTACAAATGAGGCATAGAAGGTACAGAGTGGTTAGTTAACCAGTAGATGGAGGAATAGAGATTGAGATAATACAAAAATAGAGTGTATTTTAATGAGTTGGAAGACTTAGTTGTGTAGTAATTATGTGTATGGGGACCATAGTGTCTGAGAGTTATGTCAAAAATTTCAGTTGCTATAGCATGAAAGAGCTCATAAATTGTTTGAATTTCAGGATAGTTGGATACTTGGTTATGGGAATGTTCTTGATTTCTAGGTTTAGTCATCTTGGAATAGAAAAAGATTTAAACATCTATATAGATATTCAGTTCAACCCAACAGAAATAATACAGTAAGAACCAGGAAACAGTGGCAGGGATAATCCCTTTGTGACTGTCTCCTCTCGGTGTAGTTACTTTCTTCCCTGTTGTTTACATATCTAAAGACCCTGAGGTTGGAGTTTAGCTTACCTAAAAGGGCAGGTCGGTTGATTCACAAGGTCAACGCTCCTGGTTAGTGCATCCTCAGTATTTGTGCTAAGGTCAAACCTCCATCAGTGATTCCACAATGTTTTTATGTGCTTCTGTGTTAGCTTTTTTAAAACAATGCTTCAGAGCATTAGTTATAAGGGATATGAATGGATGTTAGGTTCAAAAAAGGGTTTCCCTGGTCAAATAAATTTAGAGAAATTGAGTATAACAGAATTAAATGCATTTTATGACATAGTGGTTAGGGATCTAAAGTACATTGTGAATGTCCACTAAGGGTATAAAGTAGGTTGCTTTCCTCAGACTTATTGATAGCTTCCTCCCTCCACCCTTAAGCTTATTAGACTTAGTGACACCCAGAACAAGCACAGTTTTGGGAGTTCTCTTCTTTTTATGTTGTAGAAATAAATATATGTAGGCATTTATATAGAGATAAACTATCTAAACACATGTATGTGTAAAGGAGAACTCAAATAACCCATGGCAACGTGGTCCAGTGGATATGGAAATCTAGAAATTCTATCGTTTTTATTCTTTTTAAATTTTTTTAATTTTAAACTATACAGTTTATTTCTGGCTTAAAACATATATATATATAAGAAAATTAGGATACAACAAGATATCAGTATGCAAATTAGGATACTACAAGATATCAATATAACAAATATTATAAGTTTTAAAACTTTAAGACAACTTGAAATTTGGATACAATAATAGAAGTAGCAAATAGGGATGTTGTCCAATATCCTAGTTAGGAGATGTTTTAAAAAATAATTTTTAAAATTATTTTGTGGGAAGAAAGCAAGTTACATAGATAGGTATACATAGTACAATACCATAATTACAAAATTATAACCATGCAAAATAATATATTATTTACTGATGTGTGATTTAAAAGTTTCAAATACCAGTGGAATGGCAAACGTCAAATCCAGTGTGCTGATTATTATTTCTGGGAATGAATAATGGGGAATAGGATAGAAGAGATATCCACAGAAAATGTCGACTATCTCTGTGATAGTTATTCTGGTTTTTTTAATTTAATTTAAACCAAAAAAAAATTGCATATATATGTGTATTTGTATTTACATTACATTATTGCATTATTGTGTACCCCAGGACTTTCCCACTTCGCTAACACCTGTTAACCATCCTGATCTTTTGTGCCCTTCGCCTCCCCTGCCTTCTTCCCCCTCCTCCTTTCTCGCTTCATTGTTCAGTCCCATTGGTTGTTTTTATTTATTTTTTATTTATTTGTTTGTTTTTCCCTATATCCATCATATAAGTGATACCATCCTGTATTTCTCTTTTTCTTTTTGGCTTATTTCTGCTAATATGAGTCTTTCTAGTTCCATCCATGTTGCTGCAAATGACATATGTTTGCTCTCCTTGGTTGATGAATAGTATTCCATCATGTATAGGTACCACATTTTTTTTTTTTAGCCAATCGTCTGTTTTGGGGCATTTGGTTGTTTCCAAATCTTGGCAATTTTAAACAGAGCTGCAATGAACATGCATGTACAGGTGTCCTTTTGAATTAATGTTTTCATGTCCTCTGGGTAGATTCCCAGTAGTGGGAATGCTGGGTCAAATGGTAAGTCCACTTTCAATTGTTTGAGGGTCCTCCACACAGTTATGGTTTTATTCTAATTCAGCCTCTGTGTAGTTGTGGACAGAAGCATGAAAACTGTATTTCAGTCTTTGTATTTTAAAAAGGAAGGGTGGGACAGGACAATGAAGGGGAGAGGGAATGGGAAGGAATAGAGAAAAGACAATGGTTACAAATGGAAATAGCACTGTTAGCTAATGATCATTGTCTTGACCAGCTGACTCATTTATTAGTTCATTCATTCACACATTCAATAACGATCTTTATTCTATTTTTTTCCCTTTTTCTTTATTTATATATAAATTTCACAACTTTGTAATCTCAAGGGTTTGCCTCCCCCCCTCCCTCCCCTCCCTTCCCCCCCTTTCCCTCCTGTTCATAGTTGTGCGCTTCATTTTGGTGCTTCGCTTGTTTTGACTTTCTTCAAGGCTTTTATCTATTTTATTTTTTTTTCACTATATCCCACACATTAGTGAAACCATTTGGTTTCTGCCTTTTTCTTTATGGCTTATTTCAGCTAATATGATTTCTTCTAAATGCATTCATGTTGTTATGAAGTCGTCCAATTTGTCATTTTTAATTGATGAGTAATATTCCATCGTGCATATATACCACAATTTTTTCATCCAGTCCTCTGTTTTGGGGCATTTAGGTTGTTTCCATGACCTTGCAATTATAAATTGTGCTGCAGTAAACATCCGGGTACAGGTGTCCTTTTGTACCCACATTGAGGTCTCTTTTG